>CAHIKZ030003142.1:1197500-1207500 GCA_903632075.3 Acanthosepion pharaonis
CTGGCATCCCGCTCTCACCCCTTCACTGTCGAAACCCTAAATGTAGCCGTCTCTTCTACTCTAATAGCTTCATGTCTCGCACCTCTCGCCTGTGGAACTCTCTTCCCTTCTCCTGTTTCCCTGTGAGTTATAATCTCCAGCTATTCAAGTGTAATGTCAATCGACATCTCCAGTTGCCCTAATCTATCTACTACCCTCATCCTATCTTCTATCACTCCTATCTGATCTTCCTATCTTCTGTAACCCCTTGCGTCCTAGTGGCTTCCCGCCTTGCTTGGGGTGAAATGCTTAAAAAAAAATGTATACAGGGTTATTCAGAAAGAAAGGGTAGATTTCGAAAATTTAATAAAAACAAATGACAAGAGACAGAAACACATTCAACACATTAATTCATAGGAAAAGGATTAAAGTTTATTATTTTAAGGTTACACTTCACAAATTGCAGTATGCAAAACGACTTTTCTTGTCGTGTGGCCATTTTAAGAGTTGTCATAAATTATAACAATTTAAAGACGAAAAGACAAATTTCAAAACAAAATCTGAAAAAAAGTGAGACATGATTTTTTTTACTAGAAATTGTAATATGACAAAAAGGAAAAGCATTTTATGATTAAATTTTGTATCTGTTTATATTGCTGAGATGAGATATTATGTACACTATTTACATTATTCGTACTATTGTCCTCATCTCTGTCGCCATATTTATTACAACGTTTCGGTCGTTGTACGCTCCGGCCTTCTTCAGGTAGTTGGAATGTCGAATTGATCCCTTTATTTCGCTCACTGGGGTAGACTGTTCTAGTCTCACGTGCCATGATTAATGGATGTCAGTTATCAGTTATCTCCTGTTAATTCCCCTCTGAAAGTTCTCCACTGCCTTAACCGGGTATTGAACTGACATTCTTTGGGTCCTGTCATTGGATATAACTAACACCTTTATCTACTGTAGCAAGGACACATGGCACAGTGGATAAAGGCGTTGATAACTGGCATCCATTAATCATGGCACGTGGAACAAGAACAGTCTACCCTAGTGAGAAAAATAAAGGGTTCAGTTCGACATTCCAACCACCTGAAGAAGGCCGGAGCGTACAACAGCCGAAACGTTGTAATAAATATGGCGACAAAGATGAGGACAATAGTAAAATATCTTCTTTTAGCCTTGATTACTGCAGCAGAAATTTTTGGCATTCGTTGCAAAAATTTCTCAAAGCATAAGTTTGATAATTGATGACATTCTTTCTTTCAATAACTCTAATAGAATTTTTCATTTTTTTTTTTTTTTTCACTCTTCTGTCAAGTTCATTCTATGCTAATACTGGGAGTGTCTTCAAACTTTTTAACTATAGTGGATGTATGAACCTTTAGCCCTATATTTAAATTTCCGTTACTGGAAAACATTAACTTACTTGTATCATTTATTAAACAGGTAATTCGAAAAGAAAGAGTAGATTTCGAAATGTTAATAAAAACAAATGCTAAGCGACAGAAACACATTCAACATATTAATGGATAGGAAAAACTTTCAAAGTTTATTATTTTAAGGTTGTTCAACTTGTATACGCTCAACATTATCACCATGTGTTGTGTGATAAACATCAAAACAGTATTTCAATTTTTGCTACACTCGAATTAATTGATCTGTGAATATTGACTTCACAGCTTCAACAATTCGATGTCTCAAATCTTCCAGGGTACCAGGCAAAAATGGAACAAACACTCTTTAGTTTATATACCCACAGATAAAACTTTGCAGTATACAAAATGACTTTCATTGTGGTGTGGCCATTTTTAAGCGTTGACACAAATTTAAATTTATACAAAATCTAAAAAAGAATAAACACTATACTTCAATATTACAGTTTTTATTTTCTTATTTTAAGGTTGTTCAACTTGTATGCACTCAACATTAGTGTAATGTATTGCGCTACAAACATCGAAACAGTATTCCACTTTTTACCACACTTGAATCAAATTATCAATGGATATTGACTTCACCGCTTAAAAATGTCTCACATCTTCAGGATCATCAGGCATAAGTGGAACAAACATTCTTTCTTTAATATTCACCTACAGATAAAAATCACATCTAGTGACCTAGGAGGCCATAGACAATGAACAACATGCTCTTTTCCATACATTACAACAATTTAAATTTCAGAAATTTGCTCTTTCTTTTTTATGACTCTGTATATGTCTTTTACACAACAGGAATTTAAAACTCACGACCTCCAAGTAACTCGATTCACTGAGCAAATCCTTTTATCTACTTAAGTCATGTATCTCAGAGTGGCGGAAATTTGTCTGCCTCACTTGTCTCTTTCACTGGACTATACAATATCGATTTTTATAAATCTATAGTCTTATTGGATGGTGAAATTTTTGTATTCGTAAGCATAATGTTCCTTCCTGCTTAATTAAGATTTCCCATATGATGTCGATTGCTAAGTCTACCGAGGAATTTATTAGATCCTGTCATGTGAATAGATTCTTCCAAAATTATATTATCATCTAGTGCTATTCTGTTTTTATTCTGATTTCATTCCACGGGGATGTTGATAACCTATCCTTTTCATTCTCACATGATCAACTATACCTGATTTTATCGTTTCCCCGTCCTGGATTATGACTTCTTCAGCTTTACTTTACACTTGTCTCGCTTTTGTATTTCATACCACAACTGAATAAAATGGAATATACGTAATTCCTAGTAAAGTTCTCTTTCGAGAAAAGTCCATCTCAGAACTGATGTCTTCAAAGAATATGATCCTGGCGTTGTATGGACCACAGTTATTCTGAATTTTTTCTGGCATCTCTTTTATGTACAGTTTTTCAACGCTGACCCTCGACTCTAAAATCTTCGTTTGTGAAAGCTGAGATTATACTTGCTAAATAATATTACACTTAATTGTATTTCTAATGTTGACAACCTGTTGGTATATCTATGGGTCACTACTTATGGATTATGCTCGATATTGTAGACAACGAACAAACCTTTTTTTTCACGATCGATAGAAGCTAGTAATTGAAGTTTCAATATCATCCAGTCAATATTGGTTTACGATATACGGATGTGTTGAATCTAGGTTCTGTTCAAGTTGCTCCATGAAAGTGAGTTTAGCGGTTTTTCTCTGTCGAGAAACAAGGAGGAAAATCTTCCTGGCAGTATTTTAAGGTGATTTGAAATGAGATTCGAATTTTCCAAGTGACCTTAGAAGATAATTATCCTTTTCCATTGTGAGTCGAAATTTTTGCTTTCGTTTGAAAATCCATTTCCATTGAAAATATCTTGTGTGTTTTGGTTACATTTATTTTTTTACAAAACGTTTGTCTCTGCTCTTTGTTATTCAATTTATGATCTGGTTCCCCCGATGTTCATCTCGAGGTTCTCGATAAAATCCAAAGACGGATATGCGATGTGATCGTTCCTGATCGTTCTTGACTCGGTCGGAGTTAACTCCTCTCTTAATTGTCCAAATATTTCACTAGGGCACGCTCTCCCTACACTATAAATACTGGTCGATTTCTTGTCTCGCCATGAAACACACATACACGTACATACGAACTTTCACCAATATACAAACACTTTACGTTCGCACACAAACACAAATGTTAATGTCTGTCCATTGTGAAGTTCGTTGTTTAATACATATATTTGATATTGATATATATATATATATATATATATATATATATATATATATATATATCGGTCTTGTTTGTTTTCTTTACATCTTCGTTTGGACTCAACTTGAGTCCGCATTGTTCTTGTAGTTGGACCTTCTAGCAGGAATAAACAGAACGTGTCCCTAATTTAACAACACGCAAATCCACACGGTCCTCTACAACTCCAGTCACTTTTTCACAGATGTGATGTGGTTTCCCTCTGTCTTTTCTACAAATATTTTCATGGCAATTCCTTTGACGCCCCGACTGCAAGAATTTAAGCGTGCTACTAGGTTGGCATCTCGGTCCCACCCTTTTACTGTCGAAACAGTTAAATGTAACAGCCTATTCTACTCCAACACCTTCTTCTCTTGCACTTCCCGACAGTAGATCTCCCTTCCTCTTACTTGTTTCTTGTAGTGTCATTCGAAATCTTCTGATGTCTTCTTTTTATCCTTTCTTCAGTCCCTGCTACACCCAGTCTTTTCTCTTACTTTCAAACTCTGTAACCCCTTGCGTACTGGTGACACTCCCACCTTGCCTTGGGTGAAATGCATTTTTTTTAAAAAAAGTTATAAATCTATAACTACGCTTGTCTTTTTTTTTTTTTTTTTTTTTTTTTTGTCCCTCCAGGTCCACGTGGTTGTGCGTTACTCAGTCAAAGACGAAGAAAACATCCAATTGCAAAAACATCCGGTTGTGAAAGTCTTGTCTCGCTCAAGTTCTTCCAGTCGCTCAAGCAGCAGCATACGCTTTTCACGCTCCAGTAGTTTCAAGTCGCCAACCCATCGCGACAGCCTGAAGGAATTGCACAGCATACAGAAGCGTTACGACTCGGTCAGCTGGTCAAGTCGATCAATCAGTCCCCCGGAAATATCTATTCGAGAGGAAAGTGAAAGAAGCTTCACCAGTCTGTCGTGTGCCCATAAATCGTCGATTGTATGCCAACGTATGATGGCCAAACACAGGCGGGAGATCTTACAGTGTTCTTTAAGTATCCCGACTACGATAAACGAAGAAAGTACTCGAAGTTGTTCCTGCTCACCAGGCCCACAAAATGTGCCTGAAGCAGATGAAAAGCTCGATTCTATGATTTAATAATAAGAAGAAGATGGAATTTAATATTTGTTGTGTTTGGCACAAGGTCACATTTTTTTGTGCACTCGGAAAGAATTAAACTTATTCTCGATGACTTTCGAGACAGACAATCTAATCCTTATACTACTACGAGTGTTCAAAGTAATATGGTACTTTTTAACACGGGTATAATATCTGAAATGTTTGACTTTTAGCTGACGACGAGAACACACCAATGATGCGCGCTTAATTACCAAACTATAAAATTATTGTACTAATTGGATAATTATTTATAAATATTTTTTCAGAAGCAAAAATGTATGTTTGGATTCGTCATCGGATAAAACTTACTATGAATTACATTCTTTGAATTGGATATTTTAACATCTGTGTTTCAAAATTAAAAGCGCTGAAGAATCTAAGAGTCAGTGAATGAAAAAGCGACGTTTCCATAAAACAGTGCCTGTGCCTACTTGTGTATGAGTCAGAGCCTTCGCTTATGAAGCCTGAAAAGAAACATAGATGGACAGCACATGAGTAGGAATGTATCACTGAATATGTATATATTTTGATTACGTGTACCCGTGTTTATCAATTAGCACATGACAGACTTTCAAATCGAATCAACTTTAACATACAACGCAGTTAATATGCGTGAAATCAAACTATATACAAAGATCGGAGGTGCTTGAATTTAAACTTTTTTTTAAAAAAAATAATATTTATTTTTAACAAATGTTATCATTTATTTGTTGTTTCCTTACAATTATTTTTCTTGAATCATTGTCAAACTTTGCCTATAATAAAAAATATCCTTTCAAATGTATCACTTAAAAGGCTTTACAAAAAGTCAAATACTACTAACAAAGATTTGTATTCTTTTGTTACGTTGTTAAAAACAAATAAAAAATGAAGACATGTCGTCAGTTTAAAATGAATCCCATTACTTTTATCATGACATTTATTCATGTTCATAGAAAAATGTGTGATCTAAATTGTGCACTATATATATATATATATATATATATATATATATATATATATATATATATATATGAATGAAATGAGACGATGTAGAAAAGCAATAAACGACGCATTTCGCAGAGAGTGTCTGCTCCCTCTGACATGAGTCGATTATTACTTTTCCACTTTATCTCATTATCTTCACTTCCGTTTGGGATATTATTATGCATCCTACACACATACACGCATACACACACACACACACACACACACATATATATATATATATATATATCTTAAGAAAGAGAAAGAATAGAGTTAGAATCTACATTTCTTAGCATTCACTTTTTAAAACGTAAAGCGATATATTTCTTAGCATTCACTTTTTACAAACGTAAAGCGATATATAACATAATTAAAATATTTTTATTATAATAGATTATAATAAAAACATTTTTATCATCTTATGAAAAACTTTCATGTTTCAGGACGATAATCGTTCCTCATCATGAGATAGAAGATTACATATAATGATATGTAACGATGAGGAACGATTAAAGTTCCGAAACATGAAAGTCTTTTGTGTAGCGATGTAAATGTTTTTATTGTAATCTATTACAATAATATTTTAATACTATTATATATATATATATATATATATATATATATATATATATATATATATATATATAAGGGGAGACTGAGGTTAACACCAAGTGGCAAGTCTGTTTCATAATTAAATGCAATCTTCAGACCATATTCGTTGTAGTTCGAAAGAATACCTGTGCTAATACATACATTATATACAACGCAGATAATGTAACATACCTTAGACAAAGCCAACACTTTAAACTAAACAAATAAGTATCCGTCTATATTTCTGAGATGAGGTATTATGTACATTATCTACATTATTCGGACTATTGTCCTCATCTTTGTCGCCATATTTATTACAACGTTTCGGCCGTTGTACTCTCCAGCCTTCTTCAGGTTGGTGGAATGTCGAACTCAAGGACACGTGGCACAGTGGATAAAGGCGTTAGTTAGATCCAGTGACAGGACCCAATTAGTGTGAGTTCAATACCCGGTTATTTCATGGTCCCAACTCTTCAGACCAAAATTACATTAATAAATGAAGTTAAATATATATATATATATATATATATATATATATATATAAAGAAGATATAGTAGTTCCAACGAGAGAAAAGAAGAGAAAAACCACAAACGTTTTTGGTTGTAATGTGGATTTTTTTTTTTTAAATATTATGCTTTATTTTCCATAATTTTGCTAAACGTGTTTCCGGTCTCATATATATATATATATATATATATATATATATATATATATATATATATATATATATATATATATATATATATATATATGTGAAAATATATAGAAAACTGGTTATGTAAATAATCCAAAGTCCCTTAGTATTTTAGTTATTATTTTAAAAAATAGTGCTCGATACAAAAGTAGAAAATATGATTCCAAAAACGCGACATAAGAAGTCTCATGTTTCAAAACAAGAGCTTACTTTAACTAAATTTAATTTAAATAATTATATTGAAGTTTTTGGCTCTTGTTTTGAAACATGTGACTTCTTATGTCGCGTTTTGGAATCATATTTTAAATAAATAATTATATATATATATATATATATAAACACACACACACACACACACACACACACACATATATATATATACACACACACACACACACACACACATATATATATATATATATATATATATATATATATATATATAATTTAAATATATTATTTATAGACGAGGCGTTTTCGTTGTCGGCCATATAAAATTGATATAATATTTTTATTATAATATAATATTTTATTATTATATTTCTGCATGAATATCCTGTTATATCTTTCTATGAATACTTATTTTTGCTTTTCCCCCAAAAAAATGTGAACATGTGTGTGCGCACGTGTGTGGATGTTGTAAGTGACTTGAATGCGTGTGTATATTCAAAAACATACATATTTAATGTAACAAAAATACACATATACAGGCACATGTATAACCTCTTAAAGGACAAAGCTTTATAAAAATGCATTAGCTCTTTTAATATATATATATTGAACGACGTGTTAAAAGGTTTTATGTTTACGTCGAACTGAAACAGTTGTTGAAATTTTATAATGACCGGCATATTATACGATATTCATATTTTCCCTTGTAATTAACAGAATTTACTTGAGCAATTATCAAATTTATGGACATAGGTCAACTTTAAATCTGTTAAGTTTGCATTGGTGAGGTCGAATATTAAGAAATACAGTAGAATCACTGAAAGCCGGACTAAGAAGGCCTTCCGGATATGAGGAATTGGTTAGAAAGTCCGGATATGAGGGATTATATTTAGATTAAAATAAAAGAACTGAAATCATATTTAACATTTATTTTCAGTGTTTTATCGTAAATAAACTAAACTAATGATGATTGAAATATGACGGAAATGATTTTAAGGAAAAAGAAATAAATTATATAATGTTAATGAAAATTCATTAAATTAAGTATGTCACATATGCAAAACAAATAATATAACGAGGATTTTTTCTTAATCGCTATTGCATGATTCTTTCTTTTCTAATGTCATTCTCAACTTTTTCTGCATTTCGTTTTGCTTTTGTTCGTGAATTTTTTAAAACAAAAGACACTTTTTAACTCTGCGTGCAATCGTCATAGCTGAATGCTGGCTTTCTTTCCATAAAACTGACAGCTCTCTCAATAGCCTTTTTCGATGTCAGTCCAGATTTCATCCCAATAATGCATCTCGTCGCTATCTTGTTGCAGTTGTGTCTCGTTGTCACCTTTTCCTCTTATTCCCATCATCTTTTGCACTAATACAAGACATTAGGAACAAATAAGCATAAGAAATTATCCAAAGTAAATTTCCTGAAAAACAGAAAATTCACATTCACTTAGTTACATATCACCCAAATAGTTAAAATATGCACACCAAAATCATGTCCGGATATGCGGGATTCCGGACATGCGGGATTCCAGATATGAGGGATTCCGGATATGAGTGATTCCGGATATGAGTGATTCCGGATATGAGGGATTCCGGATATGAGGGATTCCGGATATGAGGGATTCTACTGTATCAGCAAATTCGTTGTTGACTTTTTAATTTTACTTTGTAGGTAAAACTTTGTTTTTTTTTCTTGAATTTTCTTCAGTAACTCAACAAAACTTATATAAATTTGACTTTAAAACTAATAATTCCCTCTTCCTGAATACTGTTACATTTTAGTGAAAAGAATAAAAAATATATTTCTACGTTTAGTCAGCTTTTATTTTTTCTTTTCTTCGTTAGCAGCTGCCCAGTTTAGTTCAAAGAGAGAAATTTTACAGCTGCATTTTCTATCAATTTCTATTTATTCTGAAAATAATTATGTAAGTTATCTTTGCCGTTGTGCATAATTTAGTTTCTGAATTGATCCAAACTCTGAATCCAAGACTTTTTTCGTTTGCTCTTGATATTGCATAAATATTAAAATCGCTCGCGAATAATATCTGCAGCAGATGAATTAATGATTTAAAATGAAACTTTTTTGTTATATGTGCGAGGTTTTCATTTTTTTTTTCTTCTGTATTCTCACATCACTTATGAACATGAAATACCATTTGAATGTCTACATTATTAAATAGCACAGAAATAATAAAACCTCCCGGGTAGATTTTTTTATTTCTCTGTCTGATGCATTCTTGACAGGAGTAATGCAGATGCGTATAAATATGTACATCGTCGAAACCAGCGTTCCTGAACCGGTGCACCCGGGGGCACTAATGCACCCTGAAAGGTAACCAGGTGTGTCCCAAGTTGGTAGAAGAGTAATTTATTAGTTATTTTCATATTTAAAAAATAAATATTTGTAAAAAGCTACAGACACCAAATACATATTTAAGTCATGTCTGTCATTTGATATTTTAAACTGGATGCTAAATTGCTTTTATCTTTAACGAGTGGATAATAATTTCCCTTTTGCCTATTTTAAGGGATTTAAACCAGTCATTATCGTCTGCTTGTCATAACAATAGTAGAGTCTTTATAAATCTCTTTAAATGAAAAATGTACCACTAATCCTCTTTGGGGAATCCTAAACCAAAACTTCATATTTTCAAATTTTATAAATAATTTTTCCTTATTAAAATTTAAGTGCGCCCCAAAATTTCAGTTATTCTACCCGAAGTGAAAAGTTTGAGAAACGCTGGCCTAATCATTATAAATCAAACTTGAATTAATCGAGTTTTGACA
>CAHIKZ030003142.1:1212500-1302500 GCA_903632075.3 Acanthosepion pharaonis
TTAGTTTCGAATTAGTATCATTGGTTTAAATGTGATTCCTGTATTGTGCAGATCCTTTATTTATTTTAGTTTAATTCAAATTAAGTATTTATTCAACTTAATTTCTTCATATTTGGTAGCATTTTTTTTAATTTATGTAGCCACACTTTCTAAAAATAGGCAGTTCAACCAGAGGTTTTAGACTCAACAGTTACATCAATAAATCTTGGATAATAAAACATGTTGATGAGTTTAATATAACTTCAGGTCGAATTCTTTAGCAAGAGATAACATCTGACTATGAGTAAACAATGGTAAAATACATATACAATACACTAACTTTTTGTGTATCATCTGAAAAGTTTCCGTCATTCATAGCAACTCTCTGAAACTATTGTTAATAGATATCTTAATATCTCACGGTAGATCACTTAGAGCAGTATCATGGTAGAGGTAATATCACGCCATGCTATCTTATATACCATCCCCCACTTTTGTTCTTGATAACTCTATAACAGCATGATATTTTAATCCCAGCTCTTTGCACTTTCAAAATAAAATGAGAAATTCGCAAACGTTCTTGCTAGCAACAACTTCCAAAAGCAGTGTCTTCATTTGCAGGGTTGGCGTTTCCAACGTCAGACAATGTCTAGAAATCTGATGCACACTGTCGTTGTAGGTTGAAACTCATTCTTGACTGTTTTATTGCATGAACTGTCATTTGATTTACTTCCTTTCAATTTTTCTTATCAATTCAAAACTTCTTTGGCGAATTCAGTAAAGTCCTCTAGTATTTTTATGATCGAATATTTTCACATAAACTTTATTGCAAACATCATGTGTGTTTTCTAATCAATGCTCCATTATTCATTTACTATGAATAATGATAAACTGTTTAGTATTATACGTATCATAGTTTTCCATAAATATATCAACCCATGACGATTATTAGTAGTAGTAATAATAGCATCGTAGTAGTATATTTCCTTTGATTTATGTTGTGTACTCATTTCTTTCCGAGTCCCAACCAAAGACCTAAGGTCAGAAAAGGCATCATGACATTTTCCATTGAATTTTTTTAAAAAAAAAGAGACAAAGAAATTCCTTCGTAAGGTGTGAGCTGTACTTATGAGTACAATTCTTCTTATTATTATTATTATTAATAATAATAATACATAATTATTATGCAATATGTCAGGTTGTCACCTTTAATATAATATGGCTAACCCAAACCATGAAATTTTTCAAATCAATTAATATCCATTAACTTCTTCATATGTTTGTATATCACACCTAGAAAACGTCTTACATTCATTAAAATAAACAGCTGTTCGTATATAAGCTCAGCTGGATGGTGGCTGCGCCTAATGGTACCTAGTTCTATGCTAATACCATCGCTAATAATTTCTCGACTGTAGAGTTGCAAATGCTGTTTTCTATAAGTAAATGGTTATCACGGCAACTAACGCAAACTTTTTCACCAATGTGAGCTCACAAGGCAACCAGAATTTCTCTACGCAAAACTTTGACGTTTAGTTTCGAAGATCAATCTAAATATAATGTTGACACACGTGTAGACGTACATTGCTGCACACCGAATTATAAAATTTCAAAAATGCTTACACACACACACAAAATATATATATATATATATATATATATATATATATATATATATATATATATATATTAAATAAAATTTAAATAAAACAGACCACTTTAAGTTTCCATGTAATAAATTATTTCACCACAGCCCTTTTAAAAGGACTGTTGATCATCAGACTTTACTTCCAAACAAAGAATGAAAAGAAAATTTACACATTTTTGACGGGCCGTATTAAACATATGTAAATTAACGAATGAGGAAGTGAGGGGGGAGAGAGACGACATGAGTGAATTAGCAGGTATTGACACATTTAAACGGTTAACTTAACGGAAGTTATATATTAATATCGAAGGGATAGAGAAGAAAAAAAAAAAAATATATATATATATATATATATATACATCAACTATGAACACGTCTATGAACAGTGTGCTGACCGTGTTTGGAAAATTAAACCTTCCTTTAACTCTACATACATACATAAAGCCATTGATAGATACAGTTAAAAATAAAATAATCCTTGATAATGGCTAAAAATATAGCCGAAAGCTCTCGGGCATAAATTCGGGCAATTTCTACATAATTTATGTGCAGAAAAGAAGAAAAGTGTAACACAAGAAAAATAAAAAAAGAAACTCATGGTAGATCACTTAGAGCAGTATCATGGCTGAGGTAATATCACGCCGTACTATCTTATATGCCATCCCCCCACTTTTGTTCCTGATAAATCTATAACAGCATCATATTTTAATCCCAGCTCTTACACGAGAACTACCGACCTTCCAATAGTAGCACTCATTACTGGATTGACTTGCGACAACCTTGTGCATAACTGTTACCTTTATTCTTATTCTATTGGTTTTTACAGTAAACCTTTATTTATTCTATCCACCGTGTTTTTCAAGTATATATTCCTATTAGCACGGAATATAACACTTATGTACCTTGTCAATTGTTTTTAACGTAACTTGTATAAAAAGGGATAGCTGCCCAAAAAACACAATTGCATATGTGTGTAAAATATCAGATAGAGTATAAATGTAAAAAAAAACAATATGAATAAAAACAAAAGAAAACTTATTTTCGAGGACGAAACGCGTAAGCTACAATGAATTTTCCTTTTATCTTTGTTCATATATATATATATATATATATATGTGTGTGTGTGTGTGTGTGTGTGTGTGTGTGTGTGTGTGTGTGTGTGTGTGTGTGTGTGTGTGTGTGCGCGCAGATATATAGAAAAATAGGAAAGAACCGTTAGGTTAATAATCCGAAGTTCTTTAGTATTTTTTTGTTTTTATTTTTAAAAAAACAGTGCTCAATACATAAGTAGAGCCTAAATTATAATTATTTTTTTAAAAAAATATGATTCCATCGCTACATAAGAGTTCTCATGTTTCAAAAACAGAAGCTAAAAACTTCAATTTAATTATAGAAATTAAATTTAATTAAAGTACCCAGCTCTGTTTCATCCTCAAGCGAATTTTGGAATAACTAATCTTGAAAATTACGGAGCTTTATAAGCATATACATTTGTAATATTAGTTACTATGGAAACGGTGAAATCAATTATTTTAATAAGGGACGTAATGGTTTACATTTTCACTGACAACTATTGTATCAACATATTAGTTACATTTGGAAAGAGGTTAAGTCAAGGTAAGGTCAGGGTGCCAATTTTCAAACGAATGATGACATCCATTTGACGCATATCGTCTGGGCTATTTCAACGACAGAGAGTTATTGGCATTTTTGTTACAACGTTAAATTCATATTTGTTTTCCTAAAGATTTTTTTCTAAAAGTGTTGTTTGTATATAAATACGTCGTATTAAACTACAATTTGTTTTTTTGACCACTTCATAAAGGTTTTTTTTGTTGTTTTTTTCTGATGACTGGGTTAAGTTTTTAAACCTGTTGCCTTAATTGAAATTGTTTGTAGACTATATAATTTTTAAAAATGTTAAGCTAATTATTTAAGGCGAAAATTTGTTGACGTCGGCAAAAAAAACCGTTAACTCATGTCTATGATTTAATAAATTTTGAAACTTAATAATGTGCAGTTTTTCATGTAGGGAATGAAGTGTCACATACGGTACAAAAAATAAAACTCAATGAAGTTGTCGGGATAGCCCATGAATATATATATATATATATATATATATATATATATATATATATATATGCATAAAAGGTTAATGGTCAGAGTTGAAACCAGCCAGGAAATAGTAGTATTAAAAAGTGCTCAATACACATTTGAAAAATAAAATAAAAATAAAATTAGTATGTAGAGCTTTTAACTATAAAAATCAGAAGGTCAGTTGAACATCCGACCTTGATATATATATATAGATAGATAGATAGATAGATAGATAGATAGATATAGATTATAGATATAGATATATGAATAAGGGCAAAAGGAAGAGGTAAACTTTCCTTTACCAAAGCGTTTAGTTCCCTGGGAGGCATTATCAAGGTTCTAAATGTAAATGTGTATTTATAAACAAAAGTAAAGTAAAATATCGTTAACGTTTTCAAAATTATAAAATTAAAGAATTCTCTAAATTTTTCTTTAAGAAAACTGTGCAAGTAAAAGTAAACTATGGTGGACACTAGGTTATTTAATACACACACACACACACATATAATATATGTGTGTGTGTGTGTGTGTGTGTAATTTATATCTGAACTGTTACAGACACATTATATAGACAATTGGAAACTAGATCTTAGTCTTTGCCGACGCGTTTCGCTATCCAACTTTATCAAAGCAAGTTTTGATAAACAAAAGCGAAATTTTGTGTAGTTACACGAAATTCAAAAAGTTTCAAATAACGCTCCTGCAAAAGCTTATTTTGGGACATTAGCAACTTTTTCTTTATTTCTCTCTCCCTCCCTCTCTCCCTCTCCCTCTCTCTCGCTCTCTCTCTCTCTCTCTCTCTCTCTCTCTCTTGAGAGTGTGTGTTTTTGTTTTTCCATGTCGACAATGTGAGAAAATTCTCAAAATATATCTGTAGAGAAGACAAACTGAATAAAACACATGAATAAGTACTATATTCCGATTATTTATTTTATTCAATTTGTCTTCTCTACAGATATATTTTGAGAACTTTCACACACACATTATACAGTTGATTAAATAGAATATGTAAGCATGCGTTCCAATAATCAATGCTCACAATTATATCAGAATGAGCAATACAAAATGCAGAATGATATATACCAATATTTTATAGGCTATGTAAAAGTACGTCCCAGAGATAGTTGGAACAGTGAAATGACTTTGGCATATTTATGAAGGATATTAGAATAATCTAGAACCTATACTGGCAGCAAACCACTTGGATATGGATAGAAAATAAATTCAGTAAATATACAAAAATAGAAAGAGGTATAAAATAGATATACAAGAAAAAACAAGGTTATGTCTTCTCACCGGACTTATTCAACTTATACACTGGGCGATTCTGAGAGAATTAGAAGTCCTACTAGTATTCATTATTAGTGGTCATAATCTTAACAATATAAGATATCTAGATAATACATTGTTGATAGTAGGCACAGAAAGGCAAGTGCAACAGCTTTTACAGGTAGTTAATGACAGCGAGAAGAAAAGGACTAAACCTCAATTGCAAGTTAAAAGAATGCATGGTTCGTAAAAGGAACAGCCCAACATGCAAATTACAAATTGGAGATACCAAAATCAAACAAGTACAAAAAAATTAAATATCTACGAAGTGTTTTAACAGAGGACGAACTTTCATTTAATGCGATACTGAAATACGAAGGGATAGCGAAAGACGCCTTCCAAATGCTAAACAAACTATTAAGAAACAGAAAAATTTCGTTAGAAACAAAGAAAAGTGTACTGAACTGTTATGTAATATCAGTCCCCTCTATATGGCAGTGGATGCTGGATAATCTTCGCACAGATGATGAAGAGACTTGAAGCAACAGAAATGTGTTTCTACAGAAGGATGCTGAGAATACCATGGACCGAAAATCTGAGCAACGACGAAGTTTTTTATAGAATTTCTCATGCGATCTAATAATTAGATCCCATGAGAAATTGTATAAAAAACTAAATAAAAGCACCTTGTCTGTCGTATTCAATGAAGTGTGCATGAAAGAGGGATTGCTGCCTAAATATACACACACATACATATATATATATATATATATATATATATATATATAATCGACTCTCCCGTCGAGATTCGACGTATGAGGGTCAAACAGATCAGTTTTCAGGAAACCGACAGCCCGACACCGGCACATGAGATTTGATTATAGTGGTGAAGGTTTCATTGCAGGACCATCCACACTTTTTGAAGGGACGAATGCAGAGACCTGGTGCACCGAATGCCACAAGGTTCCCAAACGACCCTCCGCAGGTTTGAATTCAGAGTTGACCTTCTCCAGACCAGTTGCCATCCAAGGCTATAGAACCTAGAACCCAGTCTGTCCTGCTATTTTACCCATAGCTGGAGAGAGAGGAAGAGGATTCATACCTTTCCCAAGGGTATTAGCACGTAAGTGAATGTAATGGATTCGAACTCGGCTCTGCGATTCCTCAATCCAAGCCGCTATCCATTACTCCACCGTGCCTCCTTATATATATATAAATTATTGCATTATGATTAGAAACCAACAGTGAGAATAAAAATATAAAGTCGATATGTAAGTATGAGTGAATCATCAGTTCAATAGTATTCCCCCTAAATATTATTTGCCAAATTCTAGCTGCGGGTTATACGCCGATGCACGTTATACGCCGATGCACGTTATGCGCCAGTGCACGTTATACGTCGGTGCATGTTATCTGTCTGGAAATACTGTATGTTGAATGGCATTATTCCTGCATGGTTAATGTAGAGAAATAATAATTTTAAACGTTACATCCGTCGTCAAAGTTGATCCTAGCTATTTTGGGGATTCAATTGAAATCTCTTCTCTAGACTATAATGAGTCAATGGATTATACAACAATGAAAAACTCGACATTCCGCTGAATATATTCATTACCAAATCAAATTAACCAAATATTGACAAACGTAGAAAATCCTGAAAATAGATCTGTAAATTTAATGTCCACTTTTATCAACAATTATTGAATTTAATTTCAAATAGTAAAAATCCAGTTGAGTGATAAATACCCCGTTCAGGTTTAAACTCGTCAATTAAATTACTAAATGCCCTCAAACTGGAGCGATTATTTCAACAAACGAAGTAATCAGCTATAATATCGACAACATGTTTCCCTCGACGTCTAACATCAAGACTACTGCGATTATAAACGACAAAATGTGGTATTCGCCTGTTTATGTTGCTTATAACGATTCGGAAAATAAATTCAGCAAATCATATTTGCGTTCTGGTCATCAATGTCAATGTAGTCTTATCCTACCAGCTTGATATTGGTAGACAGTAATTATGTTTATTGCATAAGTGATTTGGTATCAGACGATGGAGAATGAATGACAAAAGAAAACGTTGCACTGATTGGCACTCTGTTTTCTTTGGTGACATTCAACAACAGCGGGCTCCTTTCGACGCCAACGTCCTGCATCTTGTTTCTGGAATGCATTCAATTTTTCTATACAGTTTTATATAGTTTTATACGAACTCAGTTTTTTTTTCTCATCTGCATGTTTTCTATACTTACTTTTCAGAGATTGGGTTTAAAATGCAGGGATCGTCAATAATGTTGGCTGCATATTGTCATTTCATTTTGCCGGAACAAGTTTACTCGTAGAAACTAACAAACACGAGAATGACTTGCTTCTTTTGCTTGTCTTAAAAGAACAGCAAAAACCTTTTCTTGATGTTTTACATGTAACGAAAGAAAATCTTTGTAATTCTGTATTTTTTTTTTTTTTTTTTGCTAAAAGAAGAGAAATAGACGGGATTGCTTATAATTTTTTATATAATTTATCATACTATAATTAAATATAAACATTGAAATTCTACATTTTTAAATTTCTGAATGAAAGTTATTTTTCTAATAAAGCACTTTGCTACAAGTACGATGAAAAATAAGGCTACAATGTCTGTGCCGTATTCCTAATAGAAAAAAAACGTAGACATTTCCATTAAATTATGAGATTGTGTATATCAATATATTATTCGATATTAACCACTTGAAATCATTTGACGCTTTATTAGTTTATCATATCTTCATTTCTAATTGTAGTTTTTGCTCGTCTTATCAATTGCGAAATGAAAATATTATTCTCTTTTTACCTCTTATGATAAGTTTAGAGGTTTATCCTTTGTTCCCTGTTAAGTATTGGATTTCTGGTTCCTTCTAAAGTAGTTTAATTTTCTTTCACTCCCAGTAGCCTCTTGCATCTTCGTGGTATTATCGCCTTGCTTGAGTTGAATTGATTAAAAAATACAGTATGAAAATTAGGCTAAATTTGAATTCAGTTTTATGTGAACCTTCGATAAAATAAATCCTAAGATACACGAAAAGTTTTTTCTTTCTTGAACATTGATGAACTGGCAGATATCAAAAATATATTAGTCATTTCATTTTTAGAATATTGTGTTTCATATTTTATTCACTGTTCTACGATAAATAATAGTGACATGTTTCCTAAATGCTTAAAAAGCAAAGAAAATTCTTGATTATTTTATTTTTTATTTATTTATTTTTCTTTTTTTTTTTTTGTAAATTTGTGAAAATACACAAACATGTCCTATTTTTCTTTGTATGATATCTGAATGGCTATTGGGAAATTCAAAATGTATTCAATCTCGTAAGTCATTTCCGTTTTCCGTGGTCAATTCCGATTTCTTGATGGGAAATCATATCTCATCTGAAAATGGATGTTAGGGTTTGATTTTTCTTGTTTAATGGCGTAACAACCTCTATAGATCATTTTGTATTGGATTCTTTATTCAGCATACTTATGACTTGTAAGAAAGTTTGTAGTTTTTGGTGAAAAAGATTCTAAAAATCTTTTTTTTAAATGCGAGAGATTACATCTTTGCGTTACCTATTTTATAAAGTTAAAAATGTTATTCTGATTAGTTTTTCTGAAAATCTTGTTCATGTCTCTTATAATTTTTATAGAATTTATAGAAATCTGTACACTCTATAAGTATGTGCTTGATGGTATATGATTCTTTGCATGCTGTACATATTGGAGGTCCTCATTTTCAAGAAGACAAGAATGGATTAGGTGAGTGTGGCCAATGGGAAGTCTAGATTGGATGATCTCTTCTTATCCTTCTATATCCTGTACGCCATCCTCCAAGGGTGGGTTGGATATTTTTGAGTTTTTTTTTTGCGTGCAGTTTCAAAATTCGAAACAAGTAGATAAGGTATATGTTTACATCGACTGAAAATCCTCCTAAATCGATTACTAAATTAAACATTTGGGCAATTGGTACCATTGTAAAGTATCTAATAAGGTATGAACTAATTTTTAATGCTAACTTCGCAAACTGCTGCTCAAATGGGGAGTGTAGGTGAGACTCTAATATATTTTATAATTACTTCCAAACATCATCTGGCATTTAAATTGCATCTGCATATTATATGCATTCATCTGTCAGTTTTTCTGTATGCGTCTACGTGCATGTGCGTGTGTATTTGTGTGTTTGCGTGCGTGTATAAGATGAATTCTTTTAACAATTAAATATGGACTGACTCATCATCATTTTCTGGTTGCCTGAAATACATTTTCTCATTTCTTACGAATTGTGTTCGTTCTAAACTATTTCCCCCTCCCTGCCTGCCTCTCAATCTCTCTCTCTCTCTCTCTATATATATATATATATATATATATATATATATATATATATATATATAGATAGATAGATAGATAGATATAGATATAGATATATATAGATATAGATAGATATATTTTGGGCTCTATATTCATTCTAAACTATTTCTCCCTCCTTGCCTCTCTCTCTCTCTCTCTCTCTCTCTCTCTCTCTCTCTCTCTATCCATCTATCTTTCTTAGGCTGTATATTTGTCTTGCGCAAAGATGCATGCATATCATACACAAAATCTCTTTCTCTCTCTTTCTCTTGCTCTCTCTCTCTCTCACACACACACACACACTAACACATAAAATACCAATGTCATACAAAGTCATTTTGCTTGCATGATAACATAAACTAAATCTATTTCGCATATTCTTTTACTTACCGTATTCTTTGCACGACGAGACAGAATAAACCACCTATAAACACTATATTTACTTCACTTTAACTACAACGAATTTAGGCTGAATTCCTGTCTCTGTTCATACGCAAGTTTATAAACCAAAAATTAAGGGTTCTTTTTTTTTCAGAAATAAAATAAAACAAATAAAAAAAACACTACATTTTTATAAATAGAAAAATAAACAAATTTTACAATAGAAAAAATTTAGTCCAACAATATGTCTTCATAGAAATAACCCACACCAACTCATTTAAATATCCAACTAGATGAATCATACCGCTTGCAATCCAGCTGTAATAATGGAACTATAACCAAATTACAGAAACTAATTCCATATGAAACATCATTTTGCCTTACGGGTTAATAAACTAATGAATGAAAAAATTATAAAAGAAAATCGTAACATTTGAATCTCTAATTCTCTTCTTTCATTTTTATTCATATCTCGATTTCTGTTTATGACTTGTTGACAATACAATTATATAACAGAAAAGTATAGCACGAGGCTGTATATCTCGATGTCTAATGATTATTTCTGAGTATCAAACATTTCTGATAGAAAGAAAATCGTGAATAAATTAATCTTAGTAATTACATTGTCCATGTATTGTACATATTACTGGCACTAGATACCAAATATAAATACAAAGTGTTATAATGTATTTTTTATTTATTTTCTTTTAATTTTAAGTAATTAGTTGATATTTTTAAATAATTTACTGTGCAATTTACCCATTAAAAATCAGTTCTAAATTACAATAGAGCTTACACGAAGTCTACTATATTAAGAGCAATTGTTTGTGTTCACTAGATGAGTGTTCGAATCTGACACTAACTGCTTCTGCATCCAATTCATCTAACAATTCTTTTTCAATCTATAGCAACATATATGATTCCAAATTCTCCTCAAACGGCGAATTTCTTAACCTTGTCTTCATAACCTTTATCCTTGAAAATGTCCTCTCACACCGGACTTGAGAAACTGATAATGTGCAGATGACTTTATAAAGATTTTATTCCCATTTATTACTAAAATAGTTCTTTATTGCATTTTTATTTATTATAGGATGGGCCGAGTGGTTAGAACGTTCGCATTCTGACCATGAGACCCGGGTTCGAATCTCACCATGGTCGATTGGTCAAGAAGGAAACTTCCTGATGTTATTGAACTGGAGGCGTCAATGTGTCACGTTTGGAAAGTGCCTGAAAGCCATTCCATGAGTTGACCCAATCCTTGTGAGTGAAATCACAAGTCATCGTGGCTGAGGGCTTGAGCGTGCTGACCTTGTTCGGGTACCCTCGAATAAGAGTGGCCAGCTATACTATACTATTTGTTATAGGAGACACACTCCAACGGGAGTTCAATTGCCATCCGGCAAGCTGACACCCTAGGCAGTCCGCCACTGAATGTAACAAATTTTATTCCCGTATATATTATTTAAAATCAGAAATATCTTGCTGCCTGCTATGAAGAAACATTTATTTTTAATAATCAAACGAGATTAAAAGAATTGTGATGAAAAGTGGGTTTAAAAAAGAAAAGGTTGATAATAACAGTTACAAAAGTATTCAACCCTAAATTATTTTCTTTTTTATTAATTGTTTTTAATCTAATTTGATACCTTTTAACGATTAAATTAGCGTTAGTAAAACAATTTAAATAATGAATTGTTCATAAGAGAGAATTAATTCTATTTATTTATTTATTTCAATAATTATCAATAATTCTAATGATTGTACGCAACTAATTTTTATTTGAAGCTGTTTTATCATAGATAAATATACATCTGCTGTAGCCGTCTCTTGACTAGTATTCTAGTATTTTCCTCTGTTCTTCTATCCCCAGCTATGGTTAACTAGCAGGATAGACTGGTTCCTATAACCTTAGGTTGCAGCCGGTCAAGGAGAAGGACAACTTTGAATTAAAAACCTACAACTATTGGCTAAGCGTGGTGAGTGCGTCTACACCCATGAAGACGGTCACTCAGGGAAGGTTTCCTCCAAAAGGAATGAGAAGGTTCTGGATTTTGAGTTTGATATTTTTTTCTTCTATCTACAATCCTTCCAGAATGCTCGATTGAATTTAGATCAGAGGTGACTTAGCAAGTCGTTCAGTTAGTCTAATCATATTTCTGTTAAATCATTTAAAGTAGTTTTCAAAGTATGTTTTGGTTCATTGTCGTTTTAAAAGATTAATCGTCAATCAAGTCAAAGCTAAGTGGTGGATAAAAAAATGCTTCGAAAGAATAAATTGATATTTTAGTGAATTCACTTTTATCTCGATCATGGTGAGTTTCTCGGTACCCGCTGCGCTAAAGCAATCCCTTTAAAATCATTACCATGCTTTACTGTTGCGATGGTATGTCATATATCGTGAGCAGTATTCTTATTTCTATAAATAGAAATAAGAACATTGCACGCTATGTAAAAAGTACCAACATAGATCACAAAAGGCAGTATAATAAAGTGCCATCATAGTTCACAAAAGGCAGTATAATAAAGTACCATCAAAGATCATAAAAGGCAGTATAATATTTATATTATACTGACGTTTATCAATTAAAAGTCCAAACTTTGTTTTGTTGGACTAAATGATATATATATATATATATATATATATATATATATATATATATATCATTCTAGTCATCATTCGACTGATCCAACACGCTTTTCAGATATTAAATGAACTTTTTAATCGTTATCGGTAGCATGTCAATAACATCATTATCGGTTCAATCTATATATATATATATATATATATATATATATATATATATATAAAGTACAGTGTATACGTGTTTGTGCCTGTGTGTCCCAGTATCTCCTCCGCACCCCCTGGTCCGATTTCAATTATTCATAGCTCATTCAAAAGCCCTAGAAACGTTAGGCGCAGGGAACGATTTTCGTTGAGCTCAGATTCAGGGTTACCAGATTATGTGAGGTTAAAACTATATATTAATATATTATACTAGCCATTATCGTTGCTTTCATGGTTCAAGGGGAGTAACTTATATTTTTCTTTTCTATCCAAAACTGCAGTGCACGTTTTATTATAAACTAGCTTAAACGCCGCCCTATCTAGCAGCATTTAAGCTACCTCCTGTGAAAGACTCTTGGTTTGACCATCATCACAATAGCTAGGGAGGAGTAGATGAGACAGGCATCAATAAAGTACAGAAGAACTCAAAATTGATCACTGCATTTAAGTATTAAATTAATGTTTAAGGTTACCTTTTAAAAATTCAACGATAATTCTTCTGTTGCCACCTAATTCAAAGACGATTTGATGTATGTAGATTCTTATTTTTCCGCATAAACAATTATTTTTATTTCATAGGTGACAGAAGAGGGGACAATTTATAAGATAAAATTAATATAGTGTAAAGATGGGAAAATAGAAATTAGAATTAGTTATACATTCAACATTTGAAGAATTAGAGAAACATAATAGTTAATTAAATAAAACCTACATTCTGGAATCCATGTGAATAAATGGCGAAATTGGAGCGCAATTATCAAAAGAATTATGGGGTTAAAAAGTCCCAACTCTATTTTATAGTAATTTATACACGGTATTTACTCTGTCCCCACACTTGGACGAGATGTGATACAAGGTCTATTTTTAGGTGGGGACCCGAGCGCGTACGCCCGGACAGGAATATAACCCCTCAGCCCCCGCAACCGTCGATTGCACTAGCCTCGGTGCAAGAACCCTCTGGTGCAATGGGAGGGCGCGGCCTCGGGCAGTTGTTCCCCAGAGTTGGGCACCTCTCACTATAATTTTCTCAGTTGCCCCTCTTTCCTTTGACAGAGAAGCCCCTGAGCGCACTCTGCCCGAAGAAGACAGAGACGCAACTGAGAGATGATAAGTAGACGTGAAATTATTCGAAAAATCGGAAGCTCAATAGCTGTAATATATATTATCAACTTCTAGGTGATATCACTCTTTAGGCTTAACTAATTTGCATATCGATTTAAAAAAAACATATTTCATTAATTAAATATCCTTCTTTTGTGTTCCTTTATTCAAGGATTGTTTTGATTTTTATATCAGAAATAGACCTGTTTAGGAATATTGTCTTATATAGTACAGAAAAGTATTTGAAATTTGCATTTTACTTGGCCTTCAACAAGTTGGTATCTATTTGTAAAACTTCCCTTAACTATGACAAGCCAATTTATTAATGAAATGTTCATTTAAATTTTTTATTTCAAATATTTCAAGTAGTGAATATATCTTACCTCGCGAAGTGATAAAGAGCGAGCGAAGCCTGCTGGTGTTCTATAAATGTTTGAGACATTTACACCCGTTCTTCAGATTTGTGTGGATATTCTTTAGGGTCAATTTCAGGTTAAATGAAACTTTTCTTGTAATTTTAGTCACTTCTTGAGTTGAAATGTTCCTTGGATTATTCAAGCGTTGATTCAGTATCAATTTCTTCTTATTTCTGAATGATAAAGGAGGCAATGAAATGGAGGATGTCAGATTGGAAATTTTTTTCTAAAATGATGTCGAACATTACTAACTTGCAGAGAACATAAAAACAGTTCAATTTTAGTTGTTATGACCTAATTTACTGTCAAATATACTTTTCACTGGGAGTCGAATACATATGCAAAAGTTATTATTGTTAATTGTGTAAATAATCAATGATATTAATTCTCTCTTATTTATTGTCAATTCACGATTTAAAGTATTTTATTAACGCTAGTTGAGTAGATAAGTGCCATCAAAACAAATTTGGAATGACTAATCAGAAAAATAGGGTTTATGATCTTGGCCTACATCTGTGTATCTGTAACAGATTATATGTTTGACTACATTTTCGCTGAGGCTTTTACACATACACCAAGACAACTGCTGTTCTGAAAGTAGATAGTGTAACTCTATTACTGAGAGTGGGGAGAACTTCCTTTCAAAAGGATCTTGGCCTACATCCGTGTATCTGTAACAGATTATATGTTTGACTACATTTTCGCTGAGGCTTTTACACATACACCAAGACAACTGCTGTTCTGAAAGTAGATAGTGTAACTCTATTACTGAGAGTGGGGAGAACTTCCTTTCAAAAGGATCTTGGCCTACATCTGTGTATCTGTAACAGATTATATGTTTGACTACATTTTTGCTGAGGCTTTTACACATACACCAAGACAACTGCTGTTCTGAAAGTAGATAGTGTAACTCTATTACTGAGAGTGGGGAGAACTTCCTTTCAAAAGGATCTTGGCCTACATCCGTGTATCTGTAACAGATTATATGTTTGACTACATTTTCGCTGAGGCTTTTACACATACACCAAGACAACTGCTGTTCTGAAAGTTGATAGTGTAACTCTATTACTGAGAGTGGGGAGAACTTCCTTTCAAAAGGATGTTCACAACTTTCATTTTGATCTTGGAATTTATGAATGACTACGGAAGCCAACACGCAGACTTGAAATTTATGAAAGAATAAGCACTAGTCATGTGCCTTTACAGAAGATCTATTTGTGCTAAGAGTACGTGCTGACCACCGACCTTTTCTACCCTAATTGTTGAACATGGACTCGTCCATCCGCTATGAGTAGAACGTTTGCTCATAGGAACGGTCGTCGCAAAGTGAGTCACAAGACGTAGTGTTTGAGTCGAACCCAATACCACACTGAACTACCTATTCTCTGTTACTGTATTATTAATCGATGTCGCTAATGTGGTTAAACCTGCTCTTCACTTAACCTTTCCTTTCACTATTACTAAGCATAACTACGAGTGTTATACTAACTTTATAACAGTATGAAATAAAAACAGGTTATAAAAATACAAGAATTTTTTTTTATAAAAGTACAAGAGATAACTTTAAATTTTAAATCGGTAAATGGTAAAAATACCTATTTTTATTCATTTACCTGTTTCTTTTGATTTCTTGATTTGTTTTTTACGGCTTGTCAATCTGTTGCAAGTTATTTAAAACCAGATTTTTTTTAGTTTGTAAGAATGTTTTAAAGATGATAAAGTTTTGTGATGTCAACGAACTCTCGTTGCCACTTTTGTGATATCAACGAATACTCGTTGTCACTTTAGTAATGCTTGTTGTAGTAGAGACTTTGTAATCGCAGATACGACTATAGTACGCTGTTGAACAATACTGGTGTCAGACGCCTTCGAATAACACTCGCACTAATAGTACTTGCCCGATAAGACTCGCTCGACAAGTAACACGCATAGTGATCCGAATAGAGAAATAATATAGTAAATAGAGTATAGAATAGCGGCCCGTATAGTAATAGAGGATAGAGTAGAAATAACGATCCCAATAGTAATAGAGGATAGTCTAGAAATGACAATCAATTAGACACACGCTGCCTCCCATATACGCGTTTCCTCTATGGTAACGGGGTCTACTTAATTCAATAATGGGATCGCCTGTGTTTGCTCACTGGCGGTCTATGTTCAAAGCCAAGTGTGGCAGCAACACTTTATTTCTATATAACATAATGATACAAATCCTACTAATTAATCCATAGCAGAGGGGAGAAGAGGTGGATTTATACATTTCCCAAGAGTATTTGCGAATAAGTGACTTTATTGCCTTGCTTGGATTGAAATGATTACAAAAAAGGGGTTGGTAAGACAGAATTTGGTAGGCTACATTCGTGTTTGAAGGAACTAGAAAATCTGTCAATACACAATACATGAGTTTACAAAACCATCATGATGTCTAGCCTTCTTTCGAAAGCGAAATTAAGGTCATATACCAACCTTTAACGTTTCTGTTAACGTTGCCTCCTTATCAGTTTCAATGTACAATTATCGAAGTCCTCCAGTTAGCTAGCGCTACAAGAATTGAAAATATGCTTTAAAAAGTCTCTACAAGGGACGGTCTATGGTGGCGAGTAGAACAATCTATAGAAGGTCGATGGAATCTCTAATCACCAATGGAAAAAATATTGCCAGCAATGCTTCCAAGGAAACTCCCATTTCGAAACAAACCCCAATACAACAGAAGCAATGCCGTGTTTCTGGAATAGTAAATTTGCTTTCCTCGACCAACCTGACCCATGATATGGTATGATTCGTTAAATTAGACCTCTGCAAATTAGCTCTATGATTCGATTGAGAGATTCCGTTGAGTGGTCAAAAAATAGAAAAATGTTCATGTCGCTGAGAGGTGTATTGGCTATTATAACAACATTCGAAATGCCAAGTGGATTTCTTAGATAACATCATCGATAAAAACCGGTAATTGCGTTTTTATATTATTAAAGGAAATATCACCATGATGGCTAATAAGAATACACAAAAACAAATATATTTTCTGATATGAGTACACACAAAATTTACACACAATGCCGAATACCTCAAAACAGAAAGACGTACAACTGTAAGATGTATTTACACACTGAGACCAATGTTAAAGTATATGCGTGTACTAATGCGAACTCACACACATACACTGAAACAAATCAAAGATCATTCCTCACAAAGAAATAAACCCCAAAATATAAACGAAATTAATCGGACTTCAAAAATTACCTTCAAGTATATTTAAGGACTTCACTTATTTGATGTAACTAAAGATGTTGGACAAAAATTAATATTCCCTTCAAGAATCAAAGTATATTCAAACTGTTCACTGTCATGATGTATGTCAAAGGTTAACTTGATTCTAGTAAACTATTTGTATTTTTTTTTATTTGGTGGACAGTTGACACGCTATTCACAAACTCCTGCTTATTAATTAGTTTTTCTCTTTTCAGAACCAATTGGAACAAAAATTTTTAGAGGTTTATTGATTATTTTTAAATGTAATGTGTTACATCAAAGTGTCCCTGAGTGCAAAATACATAACAAGGAAAGACTCCAATAGCAAATAGGCCACTAAATATTTAAAAAAAGAAAGAAAACAACCCGAAAGCTTACAAATATACTATTATTTGTAGGAAGTAAAAATATTTCTATAAATTTTGTTATCGATCATTTCATTTCATTATATTTCTTAGATTTGTTTTCAGTATAAATTGTATCAAATCGATGTTTAAGGTTTTATTGCAAATATGAGGAGGCAGTTTGTTTGGTATTTCAAAAACCTGTATAACTCCGTGTATGATTTATTAGGTATGTATTTATCTGTACGTGTGTTTGTGCGTTTTCAAGTTTTCTTTAATCAGTATCATCCTAAGGAAGGCAGTTAACCACAAGGTGTTACAAAGTGTGAAAGAATTAGGAAGAGAAACATTAATAATGAGCGGGAAGAGGAAAGAGTAATCAGGAGGAAAGTAGATAGCGATTGACATTGCATTGAAATTTTTGCAGATCAAAATTGGCTGGAAATCATGGAGACGGAAGGGAGTTCCACAAGCGAGAAGTACGAGAAAAGAAACTGTTAGCATAGAATTTACGGTTACATCTAGCCAGCTCAACTGTAAATTGAGATCTCCACGTCAGTCGAGTACTACGCTTAAATTCAAAATGTTTAAGTACCATAGCGAAGAGCTTATCCGAAGAGTTGCCATGAAAGAATTTATAGAAAAGGCACAGAGAGGCAAACTTACGGTGGTTGGGGAGTGAATGAAGCCGAGCCGCCAGATCAGGACCAATAATATTGCTGATTCATCTTTAGATTTTATCAAGCCGCTCAAGGTAAATAGCAGGGAAAGCTCGTATTCTGTTAATCTTGTATTCTGTTAATTTTATATTCCTCGTGTTCTATTAAACTCGTATTCCTATGCACAAATAGATGTATTGCATTACCTTCTCTTTAAAACATGCATCAAAGGTAGAGCGTCATAATTATAAGACTCTTTCTTTTTAATTTGGAGAGCATTTCGAAGAACGTAATATCTCAAAGAAGAAACTAAAACTAAAATAAAACAATTACCAGAATATAAACTCTGACCCATATGTGATCCACAAAAACAAATAATTACCTAATATACTCCATTCTTTATAAGAGCCAGTTTGGAACAAAGAGGGTATTGCTGCCACATCTAGACTAGACTAAGGAGTTCCCGATCACTTGTCTTGCTAGTGATCAAAATCGTCTACACGGCCTTGTTAGTGATGAATTATTTTCCACCTTACAATCCCTTTCCCACTGACGAAACGCAGCGAGTGTCTCGCTGCTCTAACTCTATTTCCTTGGCATGTGCTCTAAGTAGCTACATTCTTTAGTTCTGCCATACCTGACCTTTACACCTGCCTATACAAGTGTACCCGTATACAACAGCAGGTCGCCCATGACTTTTGGTCTACCAACTGGTGTGCCTACTTACTTTTATAATTTGATCAGCCTATGAACTTTTCAGCCGACCCTCGTAATATAACTGAATAGAATTACTCAAGGTTATTTCTAATCGTTTCACGACAATACCACTAGGACGCAGAGGGTTACAGGGAGTGAAAGAGAATGGGAAAACTTTAGTGAGGGGTAGTGAATAAAGGGCCAATACAGGAACACGATTCAGGAATACAGAAGATTATTGTAATTGTTTAATATATATATATATATTTTTTTATTAAAGATGTAGTTCTGATTTTATGTTTAGTACCTTTTAGGTTGTGTAACTGTTACTGGTACGAAATGTGGAATCGACGAGCCGAGTTCAAATTCTAGCAAATACCCTTGAGAAATCCATCCCTTTCGCCCTTCTAATAGCTATAGAGAAAATAGCAGGACTTTCTAATGTTTTGGAGGAATAACCCTAGAAGTTCTACTCTGAGATTTTTAAAAAAAAACGTGCCAAAGGTAACAGGAAACCACTCTTCTATAAATTCGCAAATATAAAAAAGAAAAGGAAACTGTGGTGAGCCATGATCATCTACGTCTTAAAGAGACAGAGCATTTTGATAAAAAGGAAGCTTTTGTTTGATATACTGCGTTTACTTTGCATTCTTCGATTTAACAATTGAAGATCGTAACTTTAAAATTATCGATTCTGTAATTTCTTTTAAATGTTTGATTTGTTGAGGATTTCTCATTCTCCTGCCAGAATCAGTGATTAACTTTTGACAATTCCATTCCATTTCCCTTGTGTCCGATTTCTTATTATTGATTATCATTATCTTTCTTTATGATGATGAAAATGGCAAAACTGAATAATGGATTTTTTAATAATAATGTGAGTTAAACGCGAAATCTGTGTTATTTATTGTACGTTGTAAAATGTAATTTCCATTTCTTCGTTGCTTCAAGAAATTCTCTAATAAATGAATGGTTATAATGGAAAAAACTTGAATCATTAAGGAAAGAGACTGACCGTTGCTTTTATAATCTGATTTATCAGTGCATGATAATGATAACTGCTTATCTCGAAAATTCAGAAAATATTACCGTATTTGACAGCATACAAGACAAACTTCTTCCGAAAGAAAAATGGTTCAAAAGTCGTCCTGCTTCTTATATATGAATGCTGAGGCCTTCTGTAGGTTAATTTTGTTCCTACTAATGTAGGCTATAATTTGATCACATGCGGTCACTTCTAACTAGCCCGACTCCATAATAATATTATTTACTCAAAGTGCATTATTAGTAGTGGTTCGGTTTGGTTTGGTTTGGTTTGGTTTATTTTGTTTTACGGCATATCAACCTCAATGGGTTATTTAATGCCGACAACATTTTTAGGATAGATTCGTATGAATAGAGTATGTATTTTTTGGTTTAGATTGGTTTCGTTTATTTTGTTTTACGGCATATCAACCTCAATGGGTTATTTAATGCTGACAAAAATTTTTATTGCTGGTAATATTTTGTTTTGTCAAAAATCTGTTTCTGGTAATATATTTCCTTTAAAATTGTATTGTTAGTAATATTTTTTTTCAAAAAAGTATTGCTGGTAATAGTTAACTATTTGCCCATAGCTTGGACCCTAACAGGTGCTACCACCCCGGGTCAGGTTGGACTTGGGAACACCAGCAATTAAGAGGTGGTTCCACGCTCCTCAAAACCTCCTGATCAGAACGCAGATGTAGTTTAACGTCTTACCCAGGACGCGGATGTAGTTTAACGTCTTATCCAGGGCGAATTATAAGTAGTAGTACTGAAACTGCTAATAGTAATAGTAGTAGTATTTCCTTTGATTTCTGTTGTATACTCATTTCCTTTTGTGTTCCAGCCTGAGACCTAAGGTCAGATATGGCATCATGACAATTTCCGCTGAAGATTTTTGTAAAAACAATAAAAACAGAAATAAACAATCTAAGATTACAAACATTTTACATAGATAAGCCCTTCATCTGGTGTGAGCTGTATTTGTGAGAATAATTTTGTGTATTTCTTTAAGACATAGGTTACCATAAATTCCCTTAATGTCTATATCAGAACCTTTCCCAGTCAAACCAAGAGCTTCAACCACAACTAGAATTATTGATGTTTTCATGTGCCAAGTTTTTTTTTAGATTTTCATTTCAAGATCTTTTTATTTTGATAGTTTTTCAAAGATCATCAAACATGCATTTATTATGATCATTATTATTACTATTAATAATACTACTACTAATAATAACTGTATCTTTGAAGATCTTCGAAAAAAAACATTATTATTATTATTTGGGCACGTGGTTACAACGTTCGATTTCTGACCATGAGACCAGGGTTCGAATCTCATCAGGGTCGATTTGTCAGGAAGGTAATTTCTTGATGTTGTCGGTCTGGAAGAGGGGATCCCTGCGTGCGGCCCCTTTGGAAAGTGCCTGAAAACCAAAGTAAAATTGGAGAGCAATCGATGGTTGTACTCGCACGAAGACAACACGCTCTCCCCCAGACACTGTAATTAAGGTCCGCTCAGCATAATTGCAGTAAAAACCACAAATGTGCCTAATTGACTACGAGGATTAGCTAGACGCCCCAGTAGACGGGTATTCTCGGATACGAGTGCCCAGCAAAAATATTATTATTATTATTATTATTATTATTACTGGTACTGTAAAAGGAATTATCATAGCAAGTACCAACAATGTTTTGTTTTATTAATGTAGTCATGTTGAATATTTTCACTATTGCGATTTCTTGACTTATACTCCTAATTTCCTTTTTATATATATATATATATATATATATATATATATATATATATATATATATATATATATATATGTGTGTATATGTAGGCAGCATATTTTTTTATTCAAAGAGGTTTGGTTAAACAATTTCGACATATCATGTCGATTAGTTTTCGTAGTGATCCTTTCGTGTTCGAGAATTAATTTCTTGGCAGAATTAGAAAATTGAGTAAGAAAAATACCAAAATTTTCTTTCGAATAGTTTTTATTTTCCCAAATACTTTCACTCTCAACTGTGACCATAATCAGGTGGTGTTAAGTTGTCTGTGAGTATGTATATGTATTTCTGTAAATTTGAAAAAAGAATAATAATCCGCAAACTTGAAAGGATCACAATGAAAACTAATCGACATATGTCTAAATTATTTAACCAAACCTAATATATATATATATATATATATATATATATATATATATATATATATGTTCGATTTTTTCTTGGAACACAAGTGGTTTTTAGTGATTTGTCATGTATTTATAATGTGTTTTAAATATTACTAAAATACACTGAAATCGATTTTTCCCTTAGCATTCCCTGCTGAAATGAAGGGTGCATGTTTTTCTGCTGTCAAATGCGGTATTTCATATTCAATAGAATACATTAAATTATTACTATGAAATCATTAACATTTATTATATTTTTCAATCAGTTTGTGCCATTTACAATTATTCAATTCTTTGGTCCTCATCAAATACAGACCAATTTATTGGCTAATTTCCTATTTTGACCTGCACCCTGTAACATTTGTTAATTAAACATGAAATACATTTTTTTACAATAATTTCCACCCTATACAAGACCCAAGAGCCACTCTAGTTAGAGGGTTACAGAATAAGAGGCACAGTTTATTGGGATATGTAGAAAAGGTAACGGTTAACCCTAAACTTGAAGAGGTTAAAACTATAGTGATTGGGGAAGCATCATCGTCGGAGTCGGTTCCATAAAGTAATGATTCATGGGAAGAAGCTATTCGGGTAGAACTTACATCTGATCAATGGAATACGAAGTGAATGAAGGTAGTTCGATACAGCGTGTGTGACATGCGAGTCTTAGCCGTGAAGGTTACAACTGGTGGAACTAAGGAATGTTGTTCGTCTGTATGAAGTTGACTGGTAGAGTTTTGTCAAAACTACGAAGGCAACAGAATATTTTCCACTGAAATGTTTTTTAGTACAAATATAAAAATTTCTATCAGTATTCCATCACCGTCGATCAGATCCCGAGCTACCGCTGGTCACGATGAACGGATGTCCACTCGAGGAAGCAACGTGCTTTGAGAGATTATTGGGCCTCAATCTTACACCCGACCTCAAGTGGAACTCTTATACGATCCATCGCTAAAAATGCAGGTAAAATGATTGGCTGCCTGTACCCCTCCAGTAAGTGCTTGACTCCACGTGCTATCCTCTACCTTTATAGGAACCAGTATTGCTGCCATATTTGGGCGAGAGCTACCAAGACGTCACTTTCCAGTTCAAAAGCGTCTACGAGCTCTTGTTGGAGAATTATTTTCTACCCTTCATCCTCTCTCTCTCTCTCTCTCTCTCTCTCTCTCTCTCTCTCTCTCTCTCTCTCAGGTGGGATGTAGCGATCCTCTCAGTGCTCTATTACTACTTCCATGGAAGATGCTCGAACGAACTACATTCTATGATCCGCCATGCCACTTACATAGTAACAAACCACCCACATTCCCTCCGTATTCCATCGGTGAGAAGTAAGTTCCGCTCAAACAGCTTCTTCCTGCGAACCCCTACCCTGTTGAACAGACTCCCAAGATGGCTGCTTCCCCGACCACTACCATCTTAAGCTGTTCAAGTCTAGAGCTAACCGTTATCTTTCCTTCCTATCCATATAAACTACCCCTTAATGTAACACTCTACTTCAAATGACCTCGGGCCTTGTACAGGGTAAACATTACTGTTAAAAAATACTGATTTGAAAATAGTTCCATAAATTCGATTTAAAAAGCATAAACAAGACAATTGAATCGATATATTCCTTTTTGAAATTAAATCAAAATGAATCTTACTGAATATTGAATTTTAGGATTGATTTAGGTTTTTGAGAGATATGATTAAATTTATTTATTTTTCGAAGTTGCCTATCTCGACCAATGGAAAAACACTTACAGAATTTAAAGAGTCATCTTCTACAGGATACCCAATAAAAAAGTGGCAAAAAATACACCATCTTTAATTGGTCCACCTAAGTGGCCCTCTAAAAGCCCAGAACTGAATGTTATGGATTACTATATCTGGAGTATACTCCTAACTCACTTGCAAAATCGTCGTCGTAACATCATCGATATTGATTGATTGAAGCAGAGCTTGGAATGAAATTCCTCTTGACACTATCCGCAAAGCTACTGTCTTCTCCTGGTTATCACGCTCACAACATTGTGTCGAACATTCAGGCAAACATTTCGAACATCTACGATGATTGTTCACTTTGTGCATGAATCATGATAGCAAAATAAATTTCTTTCCGAATTTACCGCTTTTTTTACGGGGCACCCTGTAGAGCAGGCCATTTTGTTACCAAATAAGTTAGAACCGAAATTAACATGGTTGCTTTGCATTACATTAAATACGTAAACATAAATTAAGTAGAAAACAATGTTAATTACAAATCATTCTTTTATAGAAATTATACATTGAATATTACTGTCACATCTGGTCCGGTGCTTCTGCTATGTATTTAGAGATTCTTGATAAAATGCAAAGAAGAATCTGCAATTTTATTGGTCTTAACCTGGGATCTCGGCTTCAGTCAATTTCCCATCGTCGTAACGGGGCTTCCCTGTACCTTTTCTATACTTTCATGGTAATTGTTCTGACGAACTTTCCTCTTTGATACATAGAATGCATGAATTTAAGCGCGCGACTAGATTGGCGGCAAATTCTAATCATTTTACAGTTAAAATATCTAGATGTAACCGTAATTTCTATGCTAACAGTTTCTTCTCTCACACTTCTCGTTTGTGGAGCTCACTTTCAACTTCCTTATTTCCAGTCAACTTCGATCTTCAAAAATGTAAATGCAATGTCAATCGTCATCTTTTGTCTTCTTAATTTTTGTTCCTTTATTGTTCACTATCCTAAATAATGTTTCCTTTTATTACATTCTCTCCTACCAAGCAACATCCTTGCATCTTAGTGACTTTATTGCCTTGCTTGGGGTGAATTGATTAAAAACAAGAAAAAAATCACTTGAAATATGTTTATAGAAATAATATCAAAATGAAGACACTTTTCCCGAATTTATTTGTTATTTCTTGTTTTATTAGCATTTTTGAAGCTTTTCAAAATTAAATAATTGTTGTGAAGTTTCATCGATATCGTAGTTTAGCCAATGAGAACAGTTTTTACAAAAACTTGTTGGAAATTTTAATGCCGACAGAAAAATCTTTCAACCTGATATTGTCGACTCCGAAAAAGAGGCCATAACTTTTAAATCGGACCTTCACTTCCCATAAAGAAAGTTTGAAACCTCTTCTTTTTCTTTCTCTACTATTAACTACACTGACGACATCAATGCTAATAGAAACAAAAACAATTTTGGCAAAGATAGCATTTATGTGACAATCAAAAGTAATAGTTATTTGTAATATGAGGCTTATCATATATTTTCCGTGTAAATGACTTCCTAACAGAAAGGTCATTTTATGTGTTTGCTAGCCTGCCCTTTTTTCTGAATGTGTGTGAAAATGTTTTGAATCCCACGCTATATATATATATATATATATATATATATATATGCTATTTAAATCTTAAAGCGTTGTTTGTAAACATTGTTTGTTTGTTATTTTTATTTTAAAGATGCCTGTCACATTCGTTCGGTTAGTCGGCTTTTGTCGGGAACTAAAACACTACCGTCGATATTTAATAGAACATTTTTCTTATTTGTTAAGGATAATACGTTTTGTTACATTTTCCAGTAATTTACGAGATAATTCTTGTAAGGTGGCTTCTATTTTTCTTCTTTTTTTTTTTCTACCTGACTTTCTGAGAGCTATCATTATTTACATTATTTATATTCAAACTAATATCCCTATCTTAGTTGTTGTTATTATCACAACCATTCGGCCGCTGTGCTCGTATTCAGGATTACCTACAGAAAATTTCGACGGGGTCGATTTTTCTCGTTTTGCTGTTCATGTCTAAAGATATATTGCCTTGTTCCTTTTCAGTACAACTCAGTTACTGATCGCCCTGTTTGTGTCTGAGTGAGTACTACTCGATCCAGGGAGTGAACTCAAAATTCCTATGCCACTAAATTCACAAAACAAAGCTTTAATCCATGGTCTACAACTAATCAGTATTTTAAAAAAAAGACACGATAAAAAAATACTTTGTAATAATAACAACACTAATCCTAATATAGTCATGCTTTTTAATATCTTTTTTAATGTATTTTATAGCGCCAAAATTTTTATACGACCAGTTTTTTGTCTATATTTCTGAGATGTGGTATTGTAACTATTTACACTGTTCAGACTGTTGTTCTCATCTTTATTGCCATATTCACGACGAACCGAACCCTTTACTTCGTTCAAGTGCCATGACTTTTCTGGTTACCTCGGTTTCAGTTATTTCCCTTTAGTAACTCAAGTCTCCAACCATTTTGTTCTTCTCTGCTGTGACCAGGAATTGAACTCACAACTCTTTGGGTCAAGTCACTGGATTACTTCAACCAACGCATTTATCCACTGGGCTATGTGTCCCAAGGACTGAAAAGGCATAGCACGTGAAACTAGAACAATCTACCCCGGTGGACGAAATAAAGGCTTCGGTTCGAAATTCTAACGTATATCACCTGAAGAAGGCTGGAGCGTACAACGGCCGAAACGTCGTGAATATGGCAATAATAATGTAAATAATACAAACACGATCAGATTTATTCGTGAATTTTCTTACATTTATACTTACATAAAAAAGAAATCGTTTATCAAATTTGTACAATTTTTCTTCTGTTTTAAGTTTTGGTATTTTAATTTTTATTTTTATTCTGAATGAATTTCCTAAACATAGAATAGAAAAGTCATTTAACCTTGGCAAACCACTTTTTTGAACCTGCTCTGTTTGTGTCAGATTAATAGCGATAAATTCCATTCAAACATCATTTGTACGTTTTCTCATAATCTTTCCTATCATCTGACCATTTCGTTTGTCGTATTCATTGGGAAGATTGTCAAAAACATTATTGCTCGTAGCATCTGTAATATTTGTGAGATTCTTGTAAACATTACAACGGTTTTTATCGATAAATTCTTTTTGGTGGATATTTTTAAAAGAAGGTATTTTCAAGTTTTCAATCAACGTTTTCCTGTCACACGCGCCATATGGTTAACATGACATAAATGATGAAAACTGACAAGTAGATTTTACATTACATAATCAAATGACATGATTATTCAGTATTAAAAAAAACATTTGTTAAATAAATAAACTTAGATAATTTTTAGCTGCAGAAAATTGACACTGAAATGTCACAATTACGACGATGTAGGCGTATGGGTCTCATACGAGTTCCTTATTACAATCCATGCATTCATATATATATATATATATATATATATATAAGAAATATAGTTTTAAGTAAGGTGTACTATATTTATGGGATAAAGTGCTCAATATCAGAGATGGAGCGTATGTAAATATAAATAAAAAAGTGAACATTAAAGTCAGGCCTGACGATTGCGTCCAACATGAAACAGCCTATCCCCTCTGAGTGTCGACTTCAACGTTCACTTTTTTTTACACACACACACACATATATATATATATATATATATATATATATATATATATATATATATATATATATATATATATATATATAGGCAATCGATGGATTTTTTAATCCGGCATTATTTCTTATAATTATTATTATTATTAATATAATAATAATAATAATAATAATAATAATAATAATAATCATAATAATTTCTTTGATTTCTGGTGTGTATTCATTTTTTCCGGGCCCCGCCCAGAGACCTAAGATCAGAAATGGCATCATGACATTTTCCACTGAGCAATTAAAAAAAAGAAAAAGAAAAAAAAACACATATTTTACATAGATAAAGCCTTTCGTAAGGTGTAAGCTGTACTCGTGAGAACAATTTTTTGTATTTTTTTAAGGCAAGTGCTACCAGGAATGAGTCTATTGGAATCATTTCCAATCAATCAGAAGGGTCCAACTACAAAAGGAATTGTTGATGTACTTATATGTCTGCGCATGTAAGTGTACATGTGTGTGTGTGTATGTGTGTGTGTTGGCCTGGGAACGTGCCTATGGTTAAAATAATTATTTCTAAAACAAAATTTGAATGAAAACTTATTTTGTTTTTCAATTACAGAAAAACGACATACGAGTGAATACGAACTAAGTATGTGTGCGCGCACACGCTCGTGTGATTTGTATTTGTCAATTTAAATGTTTTAAAATTCAGTCTCTCTTCACTCAGTTACACTTTAGCTTACATGACCTTTTCAACATCTAGTCTGCTCAGGTATTCACAATTCATTTGCCAGAGGCACATCTCTCGTTTTCTATATAAGTCATCTTCGATGACGTAATCAATGACGCCAACTTCCATTTCAACAAATGCTGATTAATATTTTAGTCAAGTTTGTTAATGAAAATAAATATTATGCGAAAAGTATTGACATCTACATAGAATCAATCTCAAAATATATGTAGTATATATCAGTATATCTAATTATATATATGTATATATATATATATATATATATATATATATATATATATGTAGTATGCATATAAATGCCTCTGTTTCTGTGTGTATGCATGTGTGCGTATTGTGAATATTGTTTTTCTATATATGCATATGAATGTATGCATGTCTATCAATGAAAAATATTTCAACGTTTGCATATATATATATATATATATATATATATGCATATGTAAACACTTTCTGTGGGTCTACATAGGTATGTGTATTCATACGTATGTGTATTCATACGTATGTATGAATGCACATACCTATGTAGACCCACAGAATGTCATATACATATATATATATATATATATATATATATATATATATATATATATATATATATATATATGCATACACACACACACACACACACACACACACACACACACACACACACGTACGCACGCACACAAACACACATATATGTATGGTGGTGGGGAGTGAAGACAAAAAAAAAAAATTTAGCCGACGCGTTTCGTCCTTTGATGATATCAAGGCAAAAAGTAGTTTTCCTTTATTTTTTATTCATATTGTCCTTTTACAGATATTTTAGTTGTATTTGAAATTTTACACACACACACACACACACACACACACACACACATATATATATATATATATATATATATATATATATATATATATATATATATATATAATATTAGTGGTATATATATATATATATATATATATATATATGCAAAAATTCCCAAGAGGATAGAATCCAGGTAGAACTCAATGTCCAGGACAGAGTAAGAATATAATATGAAAGGTTATATTCCACGGTTATAATTTATTACATTGGAATCGTAATCACGATCCAATTCATCAGACCTAAAAATTCAAAAATTCTTACATATATATATATATATATATATATATATATATATATATATATATATAAGCAATGGATGGATTTTTTAATCCGACATTATATCTTATAATGTTTATAATAATAATAATAATAGTAATTATTATTATTATTATTAATATTATTATTATTATTATATATATATATATATATATGTAATTGTTATATATATATTATAATTTTATTTCCTTTCATTTCTGGTGGGTATTTATTTCTTTACGGATCTCGATCAGAGACCTAAGGTCAGAAATGGCATTTTCCACTGAGCAATTTTGAAAGAAAATCACATATATAATATATAGATAAAGCCCTTCGTAAGCTGTGGGCTGTACTTGTGAATACAATTTTTTGTATTTCTTTAAGGCATGGACTACCAGGAATCCCTTCAATGAGTTTATTGGATTTTTTTCCAATCAATCTGTGAACTGCAGCTACAACTGGAATTGTTGATGTTCTCATGTGCAACAATTTTGAGATTTCGATTTCAAGGTATTTGTATTTTGAAGATCTTCAATGATATATTGTAGTCTTCAGGGCTTGTCATGTCAATAAGGAGGCACATTTTGTCTTTGCGGTCTCTAATCACGACGGTACAGGGTTTGTTTACATCATCTTGTTTAGTAAGGATAGAGTATTGACTGTGCTGTTTATCTTGCCATCGTTTCTGTATGTGATCGGCTGCATTTGGATTTGCTTTCTTTTTGCAGCTTCAGTCAGTGTATTATGTTTACTTATATTTCGTCATCCATTTAAAATTCCATTTTAATATTATTATTTTTTAAACAAAATTTATGAACGCTATATTTAAAAAAAAATATATAAATAAATAAGTGCACGACGTGAGGTGTGGTAGAAGGAGAAGAGAAGTAGGAGGAGGGAAAAAACTAGTGTATTGGAAATGTATTGGTAGGAGATTAAATGAAATACGCATACGTTCTTTTAATATTACTTCAAATGAAGCCAAAAGGAACTTTTTAATAAAATATAGCGTTAATAAATTTGTATTCAAAAAAAGTGTTAGAAAATCAATTCACCGAAATCGCCTGATGATACCGAAAGATTGAAACCAAGGTAACAGAATGTGCGTATGTGTGTGTGTGTGTGTGTGTGTGTGTGTGTGTGTGTGTGTGTGTGTGTGTGTGTGTGCCTGATTAATTAAATTACATACATTTTGCCTGCTTATTTTTAGCATAATGCGTTCATATCTAAAATTTCTGATGATGATTTCGGAAAGAGATGGAAAGTACTTGGGAAATATCAATGATTTTTACTACTACAGTGTAACCCGGATATAAGATAAACCCGGATATAAGAGAGATTGTCTCTGGTCCCAAATTAGAGCCCATACTTACCTAAACAAAATAGACCAAACCCGAATATAAGAGAAACCCGGATATAAGAGACTTCTTCTCCGGTCCCGAGAACTCTCTTATATCCGGGTTACACTGTACAGTGCTTTTCTTGCATCATTTGATTGTAATACACGGAAAAATATCCGTAAATATGAACGTATTATGCTAATAATATGCAGACATAATGTATGTAATTTATTTAATCAGGCATGCCTAAAAGAGAATTTGCTACCTAATAACACACATATATATAAAGAAATGCATCTGTGTGTATTTGTGTGCATGCTTAAATAATGAAGCTTAGTCATTTTTCCCTAAACTGGCGTTTCTCGTGGCAATATCAATTTCTTTCTTTCAAGCCATTCTGAAACGAAGATGAAGATTTGCTTTTAATTCGATTCAAAAAAGCTGGGAAAATATATTAACAAATTTCGACATGCACTAAGAATTATAAAGAAAAGATACATAATAAATATTAACGGCTTTTAAAAGTCAGCCATTTACTTTCTTCTTTAATCACGATTTATAAAATTTCTTAATATATATATATATATATATATATATATATATATATATATATATATATATATATATATATATATTATGTATTATGGCAGCAATTCTTCTTTCATGCAAGTTTTATTAAATATGACAGACAAGGTACTCTGATTAAGTTTTTTATATAATTTCTCATGCGATCTTATAATTTTTTTCTTTTCAGTAGATAAATCATATAAAAACTGTCCAAATGTTGTTTTTTCCAGCGCTTTCAGCTATACATTTAGCCATTTTCAAGGTTGAAATATATTAACTGTTAACTAGAAATAGAATGTTGTTTGTATGTATTAATATAATGTTTTATTTTCAAAACACGGTGAACATATTGTGTCCATATTCATTACCAACAAATAACATACTTGTTGGTAATACAAATATAATAGCATCGTCTAAAAATGACTAAAAATAATGAAAGCCTTATTAATAAAATCAAAAGAAAACAACGCTCAATAATATCAATTATGAACATGGACACAATATGTTGACCGTATTTTGAAAATGAAACATTATATAAATACATACATACAACAATCTATTAATAAATACCCATATTATTCCTCATCGGTAACACAACTAAGAGTTTCCTGCGTTGTGTATATTTATTAATATATACTTAATAGTTCTGTTATATCGAGCACTGTTTTATTAACACCAGCACTCTATGTATTTTCATTGGGTGTGTTTGAGTTGCAATCTTTCATTTAAACAAGGTTGATTAAAGACTAACCAAAGTTAAAGATCTTTTATTTATTTTTTTCTATATTTCTGTCCATTTTTCTGACTTCCGGTACATATTCAATTTAAATATAAATTGTCCACTGTTTAACGACTTTCGACTCTCATATGCCATTATCAAATAGTTTTCTTTTTCACGCTATGTCGTTTTTATCATTTTAAAATATCGTGTTTTTGCGTTTCATGCCACTTTCATCGTTTTCGAGTCCTCACCTCACCTTTTTTTTAATCCGTAAAAAAGAACTATCTCTAGTCTCTAACCAAACATACATCGAGGTGGTGTAATGGTTAGCAAGCTTGTCTCGCTAAGACTGTTACGACTGAGTAGTGAGTTCGATCCTCACTAGGTACCCCCTACTTTCGGCCTTGTGCCCACAGCTATGCTTGGTAAATCACTATATATATTATTATTATGTCTCTCTCATTCTTAATTTAGTGATATATATATATATATATATATATATATATATATATATATATATATATATATATATATATATATATATATATGTCCGTTAGCTTTCTGACAATTCTTCCAGTGAAACCATATTCAACGAAACTAAGGAAGACTATGAATGAAACAGTTCTAAAATATAGTGGATTCCCGGCAACACTCACATATACAACACGCATCACAGAAAGCCAGCAGGAAGAGAAACATCATATGGTTCAACACACCTTACAACAAAGACGTAAAAACAAACGTAGAAAAAATATTCATTAAACACATACACAAACACTTCTTCGCATTAAGCACTCAACAATATTCAAGAAAAACATACTAAAAATCAGATACAATTGCACCGAAAATATGACACAAATAATAAAAAAGCACAACAGAAAAACAATCAAAAACCACCTGAACAAATTAAACCCAGAATAAAAAACGAATGTCCCTTAAACGGCAATTTTTTGCAGAATAATGTAACATATCAAGCCACTGTAAAATCAGAATACGCACAGGAGTAACTGAAGGGCTTTAGAAACAAAGAAACTACAAGCGAAAAACATCCTTTACAAATAGTAAATACGCGAACAGCACAATGCTCTCTAAATATATCTGGGAAATTAAAAGAAAAAGACAAATCGCACCAAAAATATGAAAATTAAAGAATAGAACATCAGCCTACTACAATCAATCCAAAAACTGTAAACTCTTCCTGGAGAAAAAAATAGCTATAATTACCTTCAGATCAAAACAAACTACTAAATAAACGATCAGAACACATCTCAAAATGCAAAAACGAAAACAAATTTTTACTACTTCGAAAACTGAAAACGGACAAGAATAAACAAAAATAAATAAATAAAAACAAGTAAAATAAATTAATCCAAACAAATAAAAACTAAGTAAATAATAAACAAATTAACAAACCACGCCCACCAAAAACAATCTCTTAATCATTTGTGAAGGTTTCACTATAGCTATTTATTTATACATTGCATCTGTAAAGTTTCTCCGGTCTCTGTTGTACATATTTAGTAATTTTCAACTTATAAGTATGGGTCCTTTTACAGGTGAAACAAATCGACAATCCTCTTCATAATACCGGTGTTGACAAAAACAAGCGGAAAGTCTCTGAAAAAGGTAGACCGCTACTATTACTTCGTCATTTATCCCCTCAGAAAATCGCGGCAAATCGAGCGTAAGCTAAAATCGAATACAAGACCTTATGCTATGTTAAAACTTAAAAACTATATTGCTCGGCCATGTTAAGCCATGCAAGTAAATCTTTGGTTTAACATGTGTCGGAAGGTAACAGACAAGCCACACTACACCCTGCAATTATCCTTATCTCGCTCCTAATAAGCGAAACATCGCGTAACTCTATCTTCGATAAATATCGTGAACATTTAATACTTTTGATACAATAGTTGGCACCATTTAATTAAATCTGACCACTCATAAAAAGATGTATATTTTTTTAGTGGGGTGAATAATTGTTGTGTGCTAGTATTCTTTAGACCTTCTGTAAGCCGCAACACTTGTCAGGATCGAAACATTTATTTGTCATCAATTTAAAAAGGGGGTTCGGTTTATACATACAATACAGTGTGAAATCAATCCCGGACATTTCAATGATTATTTTGTTCGGTATGTTGTCCCCATCTTTATTGCCATATTCACAGCGTTTCAGCCGTTGTAAGCCCTGGCTTTCTTCAGATGATATACGTTGGAATTTCGTCCACCTGGGTAGATTGTTCTAGTTTCACGTGCTGTTTTTTTGGGATCCATGGCCCAGTGGATAAATGCGTTGGTTGAAGTAATCCAGTGACTTGACCCAAAGAGTTGTGAGTTCAATTCCTGGCCACAGCAGAGATGAACAAAAAGGTTGGCGACTTGAGTTACTAAAGGGAAATAACTGAAACCGAGATAACACTTGAACGAAATAAAGGGTTCGGTTCGACATTCCAAAGGCCGGAATGTACAACGGCCGAAACGCCGTGAATATGACAATAAAGATGAGGACAACAGTCCGAATAGTGCAAATAGTTACAATGCCACATCTCAGAAATATAGACAGAAATCTGATCGTGTAATAATCCTGGCGCTATGGAATTTCGAACTGAACCCTTTATTTCGCCCACGGGGGTAGATTGTTCTAGTTATAAATCACCTGAAGAAGGCCGGGGCGTACAACAGCCGAAACGTCGTGAATATGGCAATAAAGATGAAAACAACATACCGAACAATGTAAAACAAACATACAAGGTTCATAATTATGGATCTTAAATTAAGAATAAAGGGAGACATAAATTTATGTACATTTGTGTTCTTTACTTAAGAATGCAATCTTAAGAATCCGTTTGTTCGTTATTAAAGAAAAATCTTTTTGTAACCCCACTTTAAACAAAGCGTATTTTTGCGCCCGCAGAACAACTACGAAAAATAACTCTGTGAAAGTCGGGGATCGATTTTAACACTGTAGTAATATTATAAAAAGGACCCTCATTCTAATTTTATGCAAATCATTTTTTTTCCGACAAGTGCCGCAGGGAAAGTTTAAATTGTCCTAATCCACAAAAATTATTTTTCAAAAATCTCTTTACCTATTTTTAAGTTATCCTAATTAAAATTAAAAAAAAATGAAAATTCATTATTCATCAAAAATTCATTTTTAAAAACAGTCGTGTCCATAATATATTTTATTCCGAGAAGCAATTAAAAGTTTTTCTAATTAAAAAAAAAAAATGGCTTAATTTTATTACATTTTTCATTCTGCTACTCAAGGCGGTGGAGTTCCTGTTTGAACAAAAGATTTTGATTTAAATTCTCCAGGGACTAGTCCTTATAAAAATACAAACTTCATAGATGCCACCAAAATGGATACATTTTTTTCAAAATTAAAGCAAAAATGTTGCTAACCCCTGTTTTAAAACATTTGCTAAACATCAGGGAATTATCAGAGTCAAATGGAATGTTCAGTACTCATTCATTAATAAATAAATTATATACTGAATAGGTTATTTTCATAGAAAACTATTTGGCGGTTCTATTTCACTACCCTTTTCTATTATCTCGTGTGCACTTTTTAATTTGAGGGGTGGTTATCAATCATTTTTACATTTATTATATAAAGAAATATCACTGAAAGTATTATTTCAGTAAAATTTATTCTGCAACATCAAGTATAAACATGTAGAAAATTCGTCCCGAATATTAGAAAAAATAATTCAATAAAAATAAAACTCAAAAATGCATTTTTCTGACAATAATTGCTTGCCTAATAAAACACGTTATTTTCTTTTCACATTGGATAGAAAAAAATCTACACTTAATCTTTTTTTTTTTTTTAATTGTAACTTTGAAATTCATCCCGTTGCTGTTCATAAGAAAAGTACTTTTTTTAAAAGACATATTTGTTGAATCGAAAATTGTAACGTTTAATGCCATTTTCGAGTGTGAACCTGAAGATTTTTGTTCATTTTAGCAACTGTTAGACTATTTTAGTTATGGATGTTCAAAAAAGAAATAATTCTGAATTACCGCCTTTGTCTACTTTGACATATCGGAAGAGTAATATGATATATGAAAGACAATAACTCTTAAATTCAGAATAATTAAAAAGATACACACACACACAAACACACACACACGCACAAACACACAAACACATTGGGTGTTATTAGATATTTTATGATATCAAACAGGTATGAAAATAATTTCAAAAAATAAAAGCAATGTATTAAACTCAAAAGTATCATTTAACTAACAATGAAACTACTAATGTAGTATAAAATATAAAATTATCCGTTCTACTAAGTTTCGTACTATCGTATATAATAAAAAATTTATATTCTTAAAATATTGGTTATATTTTTTTTTAATCATTTCACCCCAAGCAAGGGGGAATGCCACTAGTACACATGGCGATTACAGAGAATGAAAGTGAGAGAAAAGACTGAGTATAGAGATGATTGAAGAAATAACAAAAGATAAACGGGATTCAAGTAGACAGAAGATGGCGATTGACGTTGCATTTAAATTTTTGAAGATTTTAGTTATCAGGGAAATTTTTAAGCATAAATGCCAATGACTTAATTATTGCAATGCTGGTGTTCCGTATTTCTTTAATTTTTATTTTATAATGTTCGCGCGCGTATGGAGTATGAGTAAACATTTTTTTCTTATTTTTGACCTATGAGTGTGCATTATACACCAGAGCTACTGTGCGTAATTAAACAATATTTTCACTAAGATTTAAGTAAAAAGTCAACATTATTTTTACAAAATCCACTTACTTAATCCTTAAATTTACTAAATTACTTCGAAACATATTTCTAGGATAAATATAGGATTTGAAAAAGATTTTTAAGTTTATTATTTACGTTTTTCGTCTATAACGATGGTCCGCTGAGTTGATGATTGAAAAGAAAACGTGCCAATGTTTTTAAAATATTTATTTATATGCGGAAATTAATTTTTCTTCTAATTCAGATTAGCTTCAGTTGGTCAGTTATGTGCCATGCGTAATACACGCTTAGGCGATCATGTATTTTTCGATACATGACTGACGAGGAAGATTTTTTCCCGCAGTAGGTTGCCATTTCTTTCTGCGGTAGACCAGTTGCCATCCAAGGATATAGAACCCTGGGAGGAGAAGAAGAGGTTTCATTCAAGTAGGTGAATGTAATGGATTCGACTGGAATTCGAACTCGGCTCTCTGATTCCTCAATCTGAGCTGTTACCCATTACTCCACCGTGCCTCCAAATTTTAAATGCGTTTTCCTGTAGCAATGCCTATTTTGAATACATGCATGTTCAATTTTGATATGATGTGCATATAATAAACAAAACAAACTTCTTTCCTTTTTCATTCGTCAAAAGATAAACGTTGTGGAACTTCTTGGATTTTTAGGTCTAAAAGAATTGCTTCTACCCGAACTTTGAAACTTCTGACAAAAAAGTTATTTATCAAATTGAGCAATCTGCCCTTTAATCCAACATTGTATAGGTCTTTCATTATTCCATGTCGTTTCATATTCCTTTTGTAGATCAAAGAAAATGGCTGTTGCGTGTTCTTCTATATGAATAAATGCAAAATAGGTGCGCAATTCTCCCACGTATTCTGAGGTTAAAAGACCCAACTCTACTTTATAGTAATTTGAGATTTATTCTGAACAATACAGAATTGTGGCACAAGGCCGAGGAGGAGGGGAATAGGGAGGGGCTGGTCTTCATTAGCTATAGTAATTTACATACGGTATTTACTCTGTTCCCCCACTAGGACGAGATGTGACACAAGGTTTATTTTTAGGTGGGGACCCGAGCGCGTATGCCCGGGACAGGAACAAAAATTCCCCTCATACCCCGCAACCGTCGGTTGCGCTGGCCTCGGTGCAATGGGAGGGCGCGGCCTCGGACAGCTGTTCCCCAGGGCAGGGCACCTCTTCAGTATTATTTTCTCAGTTGCCTCTCTTTCCTTTGACAGATAAGCCCCTGAGCGCACTCTGTCTCAGGACAGAGACGCAACTAAGTGATGATAAAAGAGTAAGTTACACACTTACATACTAAAAGCTCAATATCTGAGTTATATATTCTCTACTTCTAGGCGATATTACTTTTGAGGTTTAACTAATTTGCATATTGATTTTAACAAAAAAGTATATTTCCTTAATTAACTGTCCTTCATTTTGGCCTTCAACAAGTTGGCATCTATTTGTAAAACTTTCCTTAACTATAACATGCCTGCCCCCACACCCAACCAATTAATTTCTAATCTCTTTACCGTCATATTCTTTGAACAAATATATTGAATGTCCACAACCCCTTCAACATTTCATTAATCTCATAAAAAAACAAGTAATTTTTCCTAGAAAAATTACAAGGTTATTTTTCCAATAAACGATTGCAATTCCCAGTCTGACTAAGTTTTGTAATGACTATTAATAAATCACAAGGTCAGTCAATGAAAGTTACAGGACTTCATCTTATGCAACCTTGCTTTTCTCATGGTCAATTATATATTGCCTGTTCAAGAGTTGGAAATGGAAGGAATTTATTTATACTTACTCCAAATAAAAAACAAAAATGTAGTTTATCTTGTTGCTTTACAACAAGAATTATTTAAGATAAAACTTCATTTTGATTTCAGTTTTTTCACCATTATGTTTTTCATTCATGCAAATACTTGTATTTTATTTCTGTCAACACCTGTTAAATGTTATTCAGTGTCACCATGTTTCATTTGTTTAAAAATGTATAAAATTCTAATGTTTTGTTATGTGAATAAAAAACAAACCAATTTCGGAATTAAATGTTCATTTCAATTTTTTGTTTTAAAGATTTCAGTTAGTGAATATATCAATTAATGAATATATTTTACTTTGCGAAGTGATAGCGTACGGTCGAAGCCTTCTAGTTATCAAATAAATACTAAAAACAATTCACTAATTTTTATGCAAAACTATTAAAATTATTACATTTCTAATTTCATAATATTTAATAACAAACAGATTAGTGGTAAATCCTTAATTCAATTTAATATTTAAAAAAAATATCAAGCGTACCTTGCCGAAGTCTACTAAATAGATATTTAAGCAAACCAAAATATTTCAGCCAACCAACGTTGACTTGTGTTAGACAAGATTTGTTTTTATTTGCTCCAAATAGCTAGAAATCCTTGCGAGGTGTAAAGAAAACAGACGAAGCTTGAAGATTGTAATGAAGCTTTATTCAAAGAAATTCAACAACTGCACATAAGTGACGTTCGACCATCATTTTTTTTTATAGTAGTGTAAGTTCGAAAGGGAGACAACTACGGTTATCTCCACCACCCATGGTATTGTATTTTTTTGGCGTTAGCAAATTTCCATATGCTAAATTGTACATATAATTGCACCTTGACACTAAATGGCAATTGACAAAACTAAAGGATACTCCTTAACTGAGCCTAAAGAATGTGTGTGTGTGTGTGTGTGTGTGTGTGTGTGTGTGTGTGTGTGTGTGTGTGTGTGTGTGTGTGTGTGTGTGTGTGTGTGTGTGTATTGTAAGTTAAAAACAAAGTATGTCGACCTGCATAGTGAATATGTGGAATGACCTGACCGTTTCATATCTATAGATCATTCCTTTCTCAGGGGAGCCGAGAGGTTTTCACCACCCTTTCCTAAAAATATATTATTTGATTTGTTTTGATTTTACAAGATTTGGCTCAAATAGACATATGCCCGGAATCTACTGCGCACACACACACACACACACACATATATATATATATATATATATATATATATATAGAGAGAGAGAGAGAGAGAGTGCATCATGAAGATATATATACTTTTCTTATATATATATATATATATATATATATATATATATATATATATATATATATATATACACACTTAAACAGGATGTTGTTGATACACCAGGATAAAATTAATGCTGCGAACGTTAGAATTTATATATTATTTTCATTCTCATTACATTCAGATTCGAATATATATATATATATATATATATATATATATATATATAACACGCAAATATAAACTCATCAAAATTTCTGTAATCATGAAAATTTTTAAGAAAAATTTTGTTATTAAACGTTTCATATGCTGTTGATTTTTGCTCGAATTTATATGCTATAATTAATCATGTATAATACGCATTTTTTCCAGATTTCTAAGCTTAAAAGTTATGAGTGCGCATTATACATCAGAGCTAAATATCAACTTTTTCTAGTCGCGTGCGTCGCCATATTCGAGTAGTATGTCCGAAAAGTAAGTTATATCTCTCATCCAAACTAACTAATGGGATTGGTCAATTGAATGAATCACTAACCTAATGCTGAATTTCTTATAAAATATTACTTATATAGATATGTATCACAGTCCGATTCACTTCTGTCCCTGTCAAAGATCGACGCCATGACAGTTTCATTTATGATGTCAGTGTAGGAGTGTTCATCTTCAACGTCGTCCTTCTCCTTCTTACAATAAAAAAGATGTCATCTTCACTGCCTTCCAGTACGTCTATAATGCAGAATTTCTGAGGCGTCCCCTAAAGAGAAAGTGTCAAGGGGGCTTGAGCAACTTTTCCACGTTATTGCCATTAAGCTCACTTTAACCTAACCTTTATCACATTCATTTGGGACGTGGGTGCATTGAAAAATACCTCCCTTTTATATTTTATGCGCAGGTGTAGTAGTAAAATCCACTTCTGCCTAAACAAGTCTATTCTTTTTCTCTAAATACTAAAAAAGGATTAAACTAATGTTAAATTTAGCTGCTACAAACTTTAAAATGTCAGTCAGTCAGATACATTTTTTTCAGAATTTTCTAGCCAAAATATAAGGGTGCGTATTATAAACGGCTGCGTTTTATTCACGGATAACTACTGCATATGTTTTCCTTACCAAACAATTTCTCAAGCAGCCATTGCTACTGCGCCCCCAGGAAATTAACAAACGTAGTACTCACCCACACATCGATTAAAATCTCACAATACAATGGAACTTATTTCATATTCAAGAGTATATATTTGCCTGTCGGGATGTAACTTATGCGTGGGTTTAAATATGAAATGTTTTAATAAAGAGAATATATTTTCAAAATTTCAATGGCAAAAATTTGAATTGAATGTCTACCAATTTCAGGCTAGTCGTTTAATGATTTCAGAATCAATAAATTTCTTTTCATTTACTACAAAAATAATTACACAAAAACATGCTAAGCGTTATATTTAATGGCTACACGTGTTTGAGTAGAAATCCTTCATTTTTTTTCTTTACTTTTTTTTCCCTTTTTTTTTATTTAAACTATCATTTGACATCTACAGTCAGGGCAATCGAAAATCTGGGAAACCATCTTTAAGTGAAAAGTTCTTTCAATTTCTTAAACTAGAAGATGTCAATTTCACTGTTTAAACAGACAAGTATATTTACCCAGGCTCTCCAATAAGGCAGGATGTAACACAAGGTAGCCATACACAGACGTATGGCCCAAAGACAAAAGTTTGTGCTCAGACCCTGCCCCCACTGTCAAGCTGGCATCGATATTACACCGACCCTATCTCCCTTACTGCAATGAAGAAAATGCCCCCGCAGGGTTGAAATCCCCGGGTCTGGGACTACTCCTATCTAAAAATGAGGAGAAATGTTTACTCCACTTCCGGCCAAAAGTTAACTTCTGCACCGGGTAAGCAAGAATAAACAAGAATATGAATTCAAATACGTGTACCCATTAAATATGAATTCAAATACGTGTACCCATTAAATATGAATTCAAATACGTGTACCCATTAAATATGAATTCAAATACGTGTATATCCATTAAATATCAGAATTCAAATAGTACCCATTAAATATGAAAACAATTAAATATGAATTCAAATACGTGTACCCATTAAATATGAATTCAAATACGTGTACCCATTAAATATAACATTTATTAGTCATAAGAAAAATGTCAGATTAAAAAAAATAATTACTTTAAAATTACATAGAGATGTGTAAAACACCCACACACGCACATACATACATACACACACACACACACACACACATATATATATATATATATATATATATATATATATAAGATAAAAAAGAAATAGGAAACGTTTATCAATCTGAGATGTTTCACTTTTATTAAAGCTTCATGAGAGAATGATATATTAATTGAAGCTTAAAAAGTAAATCATGTTAGATTGAAACGTTTATCAATTCTGTCAGGGATTCCCATCCATAATTGATATCAACTCACACTCATATATATATGATATATATATATATATATATATATATATATATATATATATAAAGTGAACATTGAAGTTAATATTCAAGCGACAGACTGTTTCGTGCTAAACGCAATTTGAAACTTTAACCTATCTATACCTTAAAACTTGAACAAATAATAATCGCAATCAACATGTTTATTTTTTATTTTGTTTTTTTGACAGACATTCTACGGAATAATTTTATTTTTGTATTTTTGTAAAAATGAAAATACCAGAATTTCTGTCCTTTTCTCCTTTCTTTCTCAATGTCTGATCTTTAATAAAAAGTGAAACATGCTAGATTCATAAACGTTTCCTATTTGTTCTCTATCTTATCATTCAGTCTCAGATTCCGATCCATATTTTATCTACATTTGTTCTTTAACATATATATATATATATATATATATATATAATATTTTTATATATATATATATATATATATATATATAAATATACATATATATATATATATATATATATATATATATAAATATACATATATATATATATATATATATATATATATATATATATATATATATATATATATATTTAATTTTCGACTATCAGGAAAAACAAAGAAGGGTAAGAGGGACAATTGTTGGAAAAAAACCCAAGATAATACAATTTTGTTTGCTTTTCAGGCAAAAAAAAATCTAAAATTTGCCGGTTGAAAATAATCAATCAGCACTGTTATGTCTAATAAAAAAAAAAACACCGCAGAGTAACTTAAATTAAAATTGTCAATATCAAAAAAACAGAACCTTGCTAACGGATCTTCAGAGTAATATTGTTACCTTGAAGATCCGTTGTTCTGGAAAGTTTTATATATATATATATATTATATTTATATATATATATATATTTATATATTTGATTTTCAGGTTTGTGCGTAGTTTTAGACACACGGTGTTTACTCTCTCAATGAAACCAATATATATCATATTTGGAAATACCTATCAGCTGGACCCAGGAGGAGCAACGGGAGGAGCGACGTCACTGGCGCTGCAACCAAAGGATCCGACATTGGCCAGGTGTGGAGGAAAAGCGACCAGGATCAACTCTGAGACAGGTGATTCAAATGTTGTTGTTTTTTTTGTATATTTTATTCTTCGACCCCTTCTATTCGGCTGTGAATTAAAGTGAAATTAATCATTACTTTTTTTTTTTGAATCGATTTGCACCCATTGTATATCCAGATTCTTCAAATCTGTTATTGTAATGTAATTAAAGTAATAAATTACAACATTTTCTTTGATTTTCGCTACTTTTCTTCTCTTTCATTTTCTTTATTTTCTTCTCTTCTATTCAAAAGATGACAGCCCATCTATGGCAAGAAGAAATACAACATTCGACGAGTTTACTATCAAAAAAGCTCATCGGAGCTTTGTTATAAGAAAAGCTGGCAAAGTTTTATTTTGGGACTTAATTTGCATTTGGATGTATATTTATTATGTTTTAAATAAATAATTGTGACACAAAGCTGAATGGGAAGAGGGAAAAGGCTGCTTCTCAGTAATTATCCTAGTCCTAGTTAATCACGATCCATTCATTCAATACAATATACTCAATCACAACAAGAACTTGTCCATCGCCTCTCACTCATACATTTACCAAAATACCACATATTCACAAGGGACCTACAAAACACCCCACAAAATGATTTTCTAAGCTTAGCTGTGGCACAAGGCCGAAAGTGTGGGGTACCATGTGTGGATCGAACACACTATTCAGTAGTAATTGATCTAGCGAGACAAGCTTGCTAACCATTACACCACGTCGAGGTGCCTTAATGATTGTCTATGCGCAGCTTAGATGTGGCACAAGGCCGAAAGCATGGGGCACCCAGTGAGGATTGAATTCACCACCCAGTCGTAATGGTTCTAGCGAGACATGCTTGCTAACCATTACACCACGTCGAGGTGCCCCAATTTGCATAGGAATGACTGCAAAAACTTCCGCCTTCCGAAATTTATATGCTGGAAATTTTTCTTAACCAATAAAACAGGCTACTTCTTGGTCTCATCAGACTGTTTGCACATGTACATGCCGGATAGGTTTTATTATCTCTCAGTTGCGTCTCTGTTTTCGGGAAAAGTGTGACTCAGTTGAAGCTATGTCCATGAAACAGAGACGCAGCTGAGGAAAAGAAATAATGTAAGGTGCCCGGTTCCAGGGAGCAGAGGCCCGAGGCTGCACGCCCACCATTGTACTAAAGAGTGAGGATCAGTAGGTATACCGATGCCAGCACAGCCGAAGGTTGCGGGGTTTGAGCATTTTTTGTCCTTGGCCCGGGTGTACGCGTGCGGATCCCCACGTAAAACCCGACCTTGTGACAAATTCCGTCTCAGGGTAAATATACTTAAGTCTGTTCTGTCATGTCTTGAAGCAAGAATTATGCGATCTCTTGTCTATATTCCCTAACGTATGTTAACACATAGTTTGTGAACTTTTTGCCTTATTACTGTTCCTTGGCCTTCTTACTGCTCCTTTGCCTTATTACTGTTCCTTTGCCTTATTACTGCTACTTTGCCTTATTACTGCTACTTTACCTTATTACTTTTGCTTTCCCTTAATACTCTTCCTTTGCCCTATTACTGCTACTTTGCCTTATTACTGTTCCTTTGCCTTATTACTGCTACTTTGCCTTATTACTGTTCCTTTACCTTATTACTGATGCTTTGCCTTATTAATGTTCCTTTACCTTATTACTGCTGCTTTCCCTTAATACTCTTCTTTTGCCCTATTACTGCTACTTTGCCTTATTACTGTTCCTTTACCTTATTACTATTCCTTTGCCATATTAATGTTCCTTTGCCTTATTACTGTTCCTTTGCCTTATTATTGTTCCTTTACCTATTACTGCTACTTTGCCTTATTACTGTTTCTTTGCCATACTACTGCTACTTTGCCTTATTACTGCTACTTCGCCTTATTACTTTTCCTTTGCCTTATTACTGTTCCTTTGCCTTATTATTGCTACTTATTGCCTTATTAAATTTCCTTTGCTTCGTTACTGCTGCTTTATCTTGCATATATTGATTGATTGATTAATATTATTTTTTGCACTGTTCTTTTCTTTTCCTTGTTATTGTTTATTACAAACTTTGTTGGGCATTTCTGCCAATGATATTTAACCATGGCCAACTCTACATTAACCTTCGTGTCAACAATAAAACGGCATGTGAAGAAGACGGTTTTTTCCTTTGACACTGCTATTATTTTAACTATCCCCACTCTCTCAGAAATGTTTATTGTTTAAAAAGCGATGATTAGAATTTTAATAAAGCACAAACATATGAAAGTGAATTTATACATTTTCCTCGTTCTTTGAAAATGTACAACAAAAATATTAAACATTATTTATATATTAAATTGTTTATTTACAAGAATAATTTTATATTTTCAACCTTAAAAAATAATACAATGCAATGTTTATTGTTTACCAATTTATAAATAAGTAAATAAGAGGGGATAACCTATAATTGTTGGAGTTTTAGTCCTTCGATTTCAAGATCACGATTATAAAAAAAAAATGAAATATTTCAATGGGCACCATGTATATCGCAAATGAATCTACTAATAAAAAATAGCGTTTCAGAATTGCCTTCAACGGTCAATGTACTGATGGATGTGGAAGTCTACGTTGATGACATAGGTATTCATACTTGAGATAACAATGATCTTGAAGAAGAAAAAAAACAACATATTTTATATTTACAACAGGGCATTAGAAATTTCAACTATGTGAATATGTTACTAAATTACAAGAACATGGTGCCCAGTATAAAAACAGTAAATTCAGAAAGGCGTAATACAACCGTTGAAAACTGGCGACGACTGATGTGACTGAAAAAAATTCAGGAAGAATTTCTGTACATTTCGTCAATTCTCACGTCAGATATGCTTCTTTGAAAAATACGATAACTTGCTCAAAATCAGTGAGTTGTTTAACCATACGTTAAGGAAGAACGAAAGAGGAATGTTGTCTGCAAATAACCTTTATATAACGAGACACAAAATCGAGAAGAAATTGATCAAACATGAAAGAACCGATCATTATTAAGTAATTACGCGTGAGTCGAATGATTATTTAATTTTTTTTAGAATTCATTTTTTTTATAAAATGATGAATAAACAACTTGTTTTCATAATTATTTATAAAATGGTAAATAAATATTTGCATTGTATGATAACTTGACTATTTCTCTTTTATTAAACCTACAAATGTGTCAGATCATTTTGCTGCACCCTGTACAAACTAAACAATTCTACTGATGAATATTATTTTTCATATGTACGCATTTGTCAACTATCATCAGGATATTTTATTTATTAAAATCCTTTTCAAATACTCGGTAACATTATCAAACTATCTTCGAGAGGGAATATTTAATACGCCATGCAAAATTCTTATTCTTTTTATTTGAGAGACAGCCATATTAATATTTTCTGAAAATCCTCAGCTGTAATGAAGCATAAAAGCCATTTTGAATCCTAAAGTGAACATCTGCACCAACGGTTTAGTGAGTTCATCTATTTTACTAATTCGTTAAAGAGAATGTATAACCAATTTCAAACCTCGTCAGTGCAACAAAGATGAACACAGAGACAAAATCTACTTTAATCTCATCTTATACTATGCGGTGAAGATATGAATTTATAGCAGTTTATCAGTTAAACATTCCATACTACAGCGTACCCAGTAAAAAAAAGCGGTAAATTCAGAAAGACGTGAGACAACCGCTGAAAACTGGTGACGACTGATGTGACTGAAAAATTCAGGAAGAATTTCTGCACATTTCGTCGATCCCCACGTCGGATGTGCTTCTTTGAAAAATACGATTATATGACGCTCCAAATCAATGAGTTGCTTAGCAATACGAGAAAGGCAGAACGAAAGGCGAAAGTTGTCTGCTAATAACCTTTAAATAACGAGACACAATGTCGAACAGCAATGAAACGATCATAAAAGCACTAATTAGAGTTAAATAATTACGCAAGAGTCGAATAATTATTCAAGGTCATAAATATTCAAGAAATCTATTCAATGTCAATTATCCCTGAAAGATAAAACAGTGATAATAAATTTGCCGCTTTTTTACTTGGCACCCTGTAGATGGTTTACATATATTGATATTTTTGTAATCTAAAAAAAATGACTAGAAAAGGTTCTTTTTACATTTATTTCTTTATGAAATGATAAATAATAAATATCGCTCTATATTTCTGAGATTAGGTATTATGTACATTATTTACATTATTCGAACTATTGTCCTCATCTTTGTCGCCATATTTATTACAACGTTTCGGCCGTTGTACGCTCCGGCATTTTCAGGTGGTTGGAATTTCGAACTGAACCCTTTATTTCGCTCACTGGGGTAGACTGTTCTAGTTCCACGTGCCATGTTTGATGGATGTCAGTTATCAGTTATCTCCTGTTAATTTTCCCCCTGAAAGTTCTCCACTGCTTTAACCGAGTATTGAACTCACACATTTTGGGTCCTGTCACTGGATCTAACCAACGCCTTTATCCACTATGCCATAATGTAAATAATGTAAATAAATATCGCATTGTAATTGGTTTACAAACTTTTATAATCTTGTAAATGAACATTGCCGAGGGAGTGAAGTTAATACAAAATAACAGTAATGTCAAGGGGAAAGCCGTCCTTTTGACACAGTGTTTTGTTGGGGTTTTTTGCGTGCATCAAGGTTATAGTGGGTTATCAGTTAAAGTGAAGTGCATGAGTGTGGAAACAGGTTAGTTTGATTTTGGCCTTGTTAGTTAGATAGCCCACCATAAGAGGTGTATAAAACAAGAAAATCAAATTGTAAAGTGAACAACAAATTTATATACATATAAATCAATTAAGGTCTTTACAAATAAAATTAATGTATTTTGGTTGATACAAGGTCGTCAAAATGTTCGTAGTAGTCCTTGCAAGAATGAGTTTATGTCTACGTAGGTAGGAACGTATGTGTGGATGTATGTATGAGCGTTAACGTAGGGTAGGAATGTCTTTGAAGTAATCGCTCAGTCTTAAATGTTTCTTTAGTTTATCAAGTATAAGAGAGGTGAGGGAGAATGGTAGAGATAATAATAACGCTCGCTTGACGTTGTCAAGGGACGTGTTAATACGCTCGTCTCCTCTTCTCAGTATTTCAGTATTTAAAATTCCACCCACGGGGAATATATGTGACACAAGGCCGAGTTTAAAGTGGGTTTCTCCGATCCCGTAGGCTCAACCAAAAAATATCCCCTTTGAACCCGCATAATCGGGTTCGGGAACTGTCTACCTTTCTGGTGACACACGAACTTGCCCGTCTTTTATTTTGTTTGTGGGGCTTGAAAAAGTCATTTGGGAATTTACTCCAGGATATGATTCAGGCTTTTTCATTGGACGATGAACAAATTTTTGCGTCGGCTCGCGAAAAGGTCCGTGAAAGAATTTGTTTCTGAGAATTGAAGATTATTTGAATTTTGTTTTTAAATGTTTCCTAGTTTTCTATCGGCCGATAAACATTTCGCATCAAGGTGTGAAATTTTACGAGTTTTGTTTTGTATTCACTTTTGCGTGTGTGTTAAGCAATGTTTTTAAATTCGAGTCTTTTTTAATTTCTAACAAAATCAATGAGCATTTGTATTTTAAATCTAGATCTTGTTTTGTTCACTACAAGGTTAAACATTGCCGAAAATTTTTACTCCAAATGAAAACAAAAGCTACCTTCTTATGCTTTAACCATTCTAATACTTAAACGCTACATAAAAATCGAGATTATTTTTTCCTAATTTTTTGGAATAAATAAAGAAAATAATCCATGAATGTTGTGAATCTCTGGAATTCATTGCCAGCACTAATATGCGTAATAATATTCAAAAATTGAAAATTAAAATAGCTAGTGTGTAAAGATTTTAGAGACATAGTGTCGGCGACAAAACTAACCTGGCCGTGCGTCTTGAAATGGACCTCCAATCGGTTGTTAACTGGGGCAAGAATTGGCTGGTCAACTTTAACGCCACTAAATTACTCTCCATTAACCACCATAGAGATCCTTCCCTGCCCCCCATTAAAATGTCTGATAGTCAACTTCCTGAGAGCAACTCCCTGCGTCTGCTCGGTCTCACGCTGACTGCTGACCTGAGATGGAACAAATACATTGAGTCAATTGCTTCTTCCACCGCGAGGAAAGTTGGCTCTCTGTGCCGCGCCAGGAAATTATTCTCCCCTGAATCGATACTTTAAATATATAAAACAACCATTCGCCCTTGCATGGAGTATTGCTGCCATATATGGGCTGGAGCACCTTCCGCTTACCTCGGAGTTCTCGACAAGATCCAGAGAAGGATATGTAATCTAATTGGCCCTCATCTAGCGTCTTGCTTGCAGTAACTCTCTCACAGACGCGCCGTCGCCTCTCTCTGTCTTTTCTACAAATACTTCCATGGTAACTGCTCTGATGAGCTGCTCTCTCTGGTTCCCAGACTCCATGAATTCAAGCGCCCTACGAGGCTGGCATCCCGCTCTCACCCTTACACCGTAGAAACCTTCAAATGTAGCCGTCTCTTCTACTCCAATATCTTCATACCTCGCACCTCTCGCCAGTGGAACACCCTCCCCAATTACTGTTTCCCTGAAAGCTATAATCTCCAACTATTCAAATGTAATGTCAATCGACATCTCCAATTACCTTGATCTACCCACTATCCTTCTCCTCTTCCTTTCTCCTATCACTCTTATCTGCTCTCGCTCCAAACCCCCTGCATCCTAGTGGCTTCACGCCTTGCTTGGGGCACAATGCTTAAAAAAAAAAAAAAATGTAAAAAAAAGTGGGACCCAAAAAGGATCAAACTGCAGGAAAAAGAATCTTTCAAACTTAAAATATTAAATAAGATTAGAACTTAGTGGACGTAGAAGAAAAAAGATGACGAGACATAAAAAGAATATTTTCAACCAATCCCTGTTTCTTTGAGTAAATTCTAAAACCTTCCAGTTTGTGCCTGCTAGAAACAGTTCGTAGTAAATCAACTCAAAATGTCTCTGTCAAACGACTTGCATGCACCAAAGAGACAAGCGAAGCGGATAGAGATCAAAACTAACCGACAACTGAAACTGCAGACCAGTCTTTCTCAATCAACGCACGCATACTTTCTTCGCCCCCTGTAAACCTTGAGTAATGACATTTACTAAAAAGAATTAACTTGCTCTAAATCAGATACATATCAATTTCTATAAAGATTAATTTGATTTTTACGGATTATCAACCCTTTGTAGGTTATTTATAGCCAGACAATATTTTACATTGTAAGAATTTTTTTGGAGATAAATAAGATTTACTGTTATAAGTCGTACTAATCAACCCATTGCTTGAGGAAGAGGTGAATTCATAACTTTCCCAAGAGTATTTGCGCTTAATTAAAAATAATGAACCCGACTAGAATTAGAACTTCGCTCTCTAGTTTTCAATTCCGAGCTGTTATCCATTGCACCAAGCTTACAGCACCTGGTATTCGCAAGCAGTTACCCATCTAGGTACGGAGCAGGCTTGACGTTGCTTAACTTCGGTGATCGCACGAGAATTAGTGTTACAACGTGATATGACCGGAAGTCTATCTCAAGAACGTTTAAAATAAGTTTTTGTTTTTTTTATTTTCTTTATGGGTCATCTAATGCCGAAATTTAATTTTCTTGGGAGTAGCAGCAATTTCTCTTACAAAATTATATTTCTGGCAATTTCTTTTCTTTCTTTTTAAATGTATTGCTGGTAATTTTTTTTTTTTTTTTTTTTTTTTTCCTACAGAAAAGTATTGCTGGTATTTTTACTGTAAAAATGTACACTTTCATAGTGTTTTGACCCAAGTTTGGAGGTTAACTATTTACCCATAGTTGGGACCTTAACAAGTTCTACCACCCCGGGTCAGTGTGGGCCTGGGAACAACAGCAGTTAAGAGGTGGTTCCACGCTCCTCAAAACCTACCAGTCCTTGCTTCCGGGTGTAGTTTATCGTCATACACAGGACGCTTCAAATAAGTGTATGTACTAAATTTGGTAAAACATTTAAAGAAGCAACTTGAAGATTCAAGCAAATTTGTTAATTTTATTTTTGAATTTATGTTTATACGTTCATGCCTATATAATCATAAGACATTAGTTCCTGAGTTAATACACTTGCTTCCTACTTGATTTAGAACTTTCTCTTGTGTCAAACATTTTAGACTACTTACTACATTTTACTGCTGCTTAATTAAAAAGCATCCACTTGTTAATAACAATCAATTTCCAGCCCAGGCAAGGTGATAATGCCACTAAGACGCAAGGGGTTACTGGGAGTGAAAGAGAATGAGAAGACTTTCGAAGGAACAGGAAAGCCAATCCGAAACAGGAAATAATGGATAAACCCCTATTCCTGTTCAAAAGACCAGGGAAAGGTGTGAACTGAACGATAAGCGTCTCTATCTACTTCTATTGAGGAAAAAATAAAATAAAAATAAATAGTAAATAAGAAAACAGAGTTTAAGCGTAGACGTTAGAAGTATAGAGTTGAAGTAGACTTTAAAAGGAACCGGAAATCCAATCCTAAACATGAAACAAAAGCGATAATCTCTACTCCAATCAAAAAGACCTGCGAGGTGTATGAATCGGACGATAGGCGAACCTGTCTACTCCTATTGAAATTAGTTTTGTTTTATTTTGTTTTGTCGTATTGGTAAATAAGAAACTTTATTATAAAAGGGTAAATAAATAGCAGATCAAAATGTTGCAACTATTGTTGGAAGTTTATTTATAATATTAATTGCGCTATAGATGCATTCTGCTGAAAATAACTCAGTGTTCCTCTTAAGTTTTACATTTTAGTGTCAAATCAATAACAGAGGACATGCTTCCAAGGGAAATAACTAAAAGATATGTTTTTCTTGTCTAAAAGATTATATGTGTATTTCATTTGCATAGAAAAATAAAGCTCTGATAATATTTCACTTGTTTGTTGCCTATTATTGTTTTATTAGAGGTATTATTTTATTCAGATTTGAAATTGACAACTTTTTAATTTCATTGAAGCAAACGCTAAACACTTCTTTCTTTCATTCATTCATTTTCTAACTGAAACCAAGTAGTCTTTCTGATATGTCTTTTGTCTTTCTACGCGACCAAAATGGAATAGTCCATTATATTTTAGCTATTAATAGGAGATGTTAAACACGTTCTTTCTTTCTCTTTCACTGAAATCAAATAGCCTCTCTAATATGCCTTTTGTCTTTCTACACGATCAAAACGGAATAGTCCATTATTTATTAGCTACTGTCGGGAGACGTTAAATACTTCTATATCCTTCTTCTTTCTTTCTTTCTTTTATTTTCTCACTGAAACCAAGTAGTCGCTTTGTTATATGTTTTTACCGTCTTTCGACGCGATCAAAACAGAATAGTCCATAATTTATGAGGTATTTGCAGAGCATAATGGTCGTGCTAACGAAGGTGTTATGGCAATTTACCCACGTACGCATGGACTCTTCCAGCTATAAATAGGAGCAGGTACTGCCTTTTGGAGAGGGAACTTTCCAACAGTCATCTCAGAAAGTCGGACCGAACATTCTTGCTGTAACACTCTCGTTTGGATATGTTTGTATTACGGCTTCTGTTAATAGATTTGGTTAACTCAATTCCTCTCTTTTGTCTTTATTTCTGGCCCTAACAAGGCCACAACAAGGGAAGGACCAGAAAAATTATAATGATAGATTATTTAGCAGTCGTTAAAACATTTTGCCAGACGCTAATGCCTGAAAAATCCTGTCAACGAAAATACCCTATTTCAGCTTTTGGGCCTGCGTAAAAATAAAACAAATCTGAACACGCATAATGTCGATCGAAAGAGGCTAGTTCACTTTCATCTCGAATCGACGTGTTGACAGGACGCTAAAGTTAGCACTCTGTGCAATAGACGCAACGTGACGTAGACAATACACCTGACGCATCCACAAATTCATCAGCTATGTACAATTTTTCCTTCATTATCTACTGAGACATTCAAAAACATTCCTTGAGATTTCCTCTACATGAAAGATGTTGCCGATAGAATAAATATTACTATCCCGTTTTGTTTCACTCTTTTGTTTGTCTATTTTCTCAACGCTATTAGTTTCTGTTTAACACACACTCTCTGACCTAGTAACAACAGTTTGGTGACCACGAAGTTAGCTGTGGGTTCCTTTACTTCGCGTTAACTTTGCAATTATCGTTATATTTACTGAGGTCAAAGTGCTGATTGAAAAAATGCCTTATATTCTATTCCTTTCGTCATTTCTCGTAAATGATTTTACACTATTTTAACATTAAAGAAATATCTTTGTGCTATCCTTACTGTCGGTTCAAAAGACTAGGTAACAATAACATATTTGGGAAGGATATTAGAATAATCCAGAAACTATATGGCAGCAAACCTCATACATTCGGATAGAAAATGAATTCAGTAGATATACAAAAATAGAAAGGGATGTAAGACAAGGATGCGTCTTCTCACCGGACTTATTCAACCGATACATAAAGTCGATTATGAGAGAATTAGAGGTCCTAACAAAACTCATTATTGGTAGCAACAAGCTTAACAACATAAGATATGATACCGTGTTTATAGCAGACATAAAAAGAAAACTACAAGAACTCCTACAGGAAGTAGTGAAGTGTAAACATCAATTATAAGAAAACGGAATGGATGGTTGTTAGCAAAAGGGGTAGCCCAACATGCAAATTATACACTGGAGATACTAAAATCAAACAAATACGACAATTTAAATATCTGAGATACGTTTTAACAGAGGACCGAAAGTGCGACACTGAAATCTGAAGACATATTGGGATAAAAATGCCATCCAAAATCTAAGCAAAATGTTAAGAAACAGAACAATTTCGTTAGCACAATTTGATCACAGTTAGAAGAGACTTGAATCAACAGAAATGTGGTTCTACAGAAAGTTACTGAAAATACCATGAGCCGAACATGTGAGCAATGACGAAGCTTTAGAGAAAATGAAAACAAAAAGGTCACTTGTACTTAACATCAGAAAGATACATTTGAAATGTGTAGGGCACGTATTGAGGAAAGACGGCTTGGAAAATTTGATGCTCACAGGATAGAATGCAGGCAAGAGGGACGGAGGAAAACAAAGCATAATGTAACCGACGGGCTTGAGTAAATCGATGACAGAACATGGTTTAGGAGAGATAACACAAAGCCAGAATTTATTAAAAACTACAGAAGAGAGGAAATTTTGGAGAACCATGTTCGGCATCGTCCTGAAAGAACACGGCACACAGAAGGAGGAGGAGGGGGATGGAGTAGTAGAGGCGAAGAAGAAGAAGAAGAAGAAGAAGAAGAAGAAGAAGAAGACGTCTTGCTTTGCAATAGATTAGTATGGACGTACGCTCACGTAGATTGATGTGCAGGGAAACTTCATTATTCAGCGGATATTTATATATTAGTAACGATGAAGATAGTCTTTCTGGATATTGTTATGATCACTGTCTCGTCTAACTTTATACAAATCTGTCCATTTTAATGACGCCAACAACGAATGAAAACGATCATTAAAGTGACAAAATGCAGACAACGACCAACCCTCGTTTGTTGAAGCGAGAGAAAGCGAGGAAAAATAAAGCAATTATATTACGTTGCAATTATTAACATTGTTTTCGTCGTAAAGCGATTGATTGTAGCGTGACTTCATGTTGCAAGTAGGTACTTTTATTTGCATTTATCTCGTTCTTTGCAGACGAATGCCTACAAAAGAGAAACAGTGAATGCGAATTGCCTTCGTTTTATTTAAACTGTGTCATTCACGTTGAGATTTAGGATTGGTCTTGAAAGGAGAACTGTCGTGGTTTTTATTTTATTTCTCGATTAGTTTACACATCAATCCTTAGCTTTCTTTATGCGTTGGAGATAACTGTAGGGTTTCAGATTTAGAACGTAATTTGCCGATTATTTCTCCCGTATTTTTTCAGAGATATGACCTCAATTTATCAGGTGAAGTATAAAGAAAATATGTTAATTGGATTCTCCTGTCCTGATTGTCATTATAAAAATTATTTTACTGGAGTCGTACTTTGAAACTTCTGCGACTGAACATAATTTAATGACTCAACCCATTTTAAAGGAAATTCTTTTTTATATAATTATTTTATTATACAAGTTCTTAATATTGCCAAAAAAACTAAGTTTGTAAGAATTCACAGTTGCTCAATTTCATTATAAATGTGTTGATTAAAATATTTGCCGAGGAAGATAGATTTTTAGAGGGATACTTCTCAGTTGTTTAGAAAATTAGACAGTATGATAGGAAAAATGATAATTGTGAGCATTTTATGTTTTAAAAGCATTTAAAATACCGTTCAATTCACCGATATGCTGGAAGTTTTAATTCAAATGCTTTGCTTTCAAGCATAATTGACTTAACTTCCCAATACATTCTAACACTTTCACCCAGGCCCCTCAACCTCCGGCGTCTTACTCTCTGGGTTGAGGTGTCTGCTCGGTTCTAACCGAAATTAAGGGAGTGGCCGTATGTCACCTGAGCATCCGTAGATTATTTGACCTGTCCGCTGATTTAATCCTGCATCCTGCCCACGTTATGATTTGTTTGATCCAGAAAGAAGAAGTGATGTCCGTCCATTCACGGTCGACTGAAGATGTAGACAGGACTGGGGAGTCTGCGCTAAGAAATTTAGAATGCTGCAAAAAAAAATTAATATCTGCAGAATGCCGGACAAACATCGATTCAATGGTTGAATTGGTAATGTCTTTTATATAGCAGAAAAGAATAATAGAGATGAAAAACGGGTTACATAAAAGTTAAAAAAAAAACTCATACACTGGATTCTAGACAGAGACAGAGTGTGTGTGATTATCTTGTTGATAAATCGTCTCAGAACGATATATGACTCTTGTGATGGAGGGATAAAGATTTCTGTGCAGGGCTTAAAGTTATAGTGGCGTTCCTCCTCCCATCGCTCGCCCGGGCCAATTCTCTCTTCAAGAATTTTCTCCAGTCTTTTTCGGCATAACTACGCGTTTATATAGATAAACCCGGCTAGTTATAATGGACCCTCGGCCCTACTGATTCGCACACGATTATCACGGGGTTCTGGCTGCTTCAACCAAAATCATGTGAATTCCAAAGTTCCTTCTAACTTACTCAGCTCTATTTCAATTTTAAATCGATAAAAATTATTTCGACTATTTCCATTGTCTGCTGAACACCCAGATTCAATGGGTACACCTTCTGCCCTAGATCAAATTTTCCCATAAGTAAACAAAATGCTCTGATTTAATTTCGCTATTCAAATCTACTCCAATTTCACTAAAAAAAATATACGCGTGGGGGGGGTCTCAGAATCTCTCTCTCTCTCTCTCTCTCTCTCTCTCTCTCTCTCTCTCTCTCTCTGTCACAGCACACGTCAATGTTGTAACTATGGATTATTTCACTTGTTTTGGTTTTGTTTGGTTTGGTTTGGTTTGTTTTATGGCATATCAAACTCAATGAGTTATTTAATGCCGACAAGATTTTTATTGCTGGTAATATTTTTTTTCCAAAATTGTATTGCTGGTATATTTTTTTCTTCTAGTAATTATGTATCGCTGGTAATAATTATTTACAAAAAATATATTGCTGGTAATTTTTTTCCTTCAAAAAAAGTATTACTGGTAATATTTTATCCTCAAAAAATTTATTGCTGGAATTAAAATCTATTTTTACACTTTCATAGTGTTTTGACCCCAGTTTGGGGGTTAACTATTTATCCATAGCTGGGTCCCTAACAGGTGTTACCACCCCGGATCAGCGTGGACCTGGGAACACCAGCAATTAAAAGATAGTTCCACGCTCCTCAAAACCTCCTGATCAGAATCCTTGCTGTTGGACGTAGTTTATCGTCTTACCCAGGATGCGTTTTGGTTTGGTTCCAAAAAAACAAATTTCCAGATGTAAACTCATGGATTTTTATCTGCAAATAATTAAAATCTTTCTGGCTGAGTAAAAAGCGAAGTTTTAACAGGAAAATTTCATTAGAAACAAAGAAAAGAATATTGAAACGTGACGTGATATCAATCCACTTGTATGGCAGTGAATGGTTGACAATTTCCTCACGGATGAACAAGAGACTTGAATCAACAAAAATGCGGTTCTACAGAAGTATACTGAGAATACCATGGGCCTAACATGTGAACAACGTCGAAGCTTTAGAGAAAATAGAAATGAAAAAGAAACTTATACTTAATATCAGGAAGAGACAGTTGAATTTTCTGTAGCACATAATGAGGAAAGACAGCTTGGAAAATTTGATGCTCACAAGATTGATTGAAGTCATGAGGGACGGAGGCAAACAATAACCTACCAAGAGAGCTTGAGTTATTTGGTGGCGGGGTAAGTTTTGGGAATGATAGCAAAAAGATAAAATTTATTACAAGCTGCAAAAAAGAGGAAATAGTGGGGAACCGTGATCACCAATGTCCTGAAGTGACACGATACATAGAAGAAGAAAAGCAGGAGGCAAGTGGTGGATATATAGAATTGGCGAAAAGTATCTCTTATGAGGTGATTGCATGTAAATATCATTTAAATTTGTAACAAATTATGTATTTTTCACTCGAGCAACCAATCGTTACTCTTTCCAGAGTTTATCGTCATGATATCAGCGAAGAGCGGATGGGGGCCTTTTTCGCCCAATAGGGACAATTTGAGGAGGTCTCTGTCATAATTAGTAAAGCGGGCATTGCCACCGAGGACTTTGTGCTCCAAGAGACAACGACCCGCAGGAATTTTGCAGAGATCCCCAATATATTGATGTGCCGGAAAAAAAAGATGCTGCTGGTGGTGGTGGTGGTGGAAGGCTGCCGATCCTACGGCTGGTCGTGTGGTGCCTCGTGACATATGTCGAAGGCGTGCCCCGGTAAGAACGTGACGCCACAACCTCGTCCGGCAACAGCAACAGCGGAAGCAGACTCTGGCAAGGCCCCGACAATGTCTGAAAGGAGGTGGTAAGGAAGTGTGGAAAGTTGACAACAGGCTCGCTCTCCCCCTATCCCAGCAGGACGGGCAACAGCAACAACAACCGCAGGATCGACCAGATGAGGTGCAGCACCAGCAACAGCTGCAACAACAAAGCATCAACAACAAGAACACCAACAGAAGCAGCAAAAAAAAAGCAGCAACAGAAATAGCAACAAAAGCAACAATAACTACAGAAGTAGCAGCAAAAACAGAAACAACAACAGAAGCAACAGCTAAAAAAGGAGCAGAGACCCGATTTGGAGTTGGAGGTGAAGGAAATGCCACCACCTCGGTCCTCCTCTTTGAAGAGAGGGAGAGAGGAGGAAAAGGAGGAAAAACCAACCAATAAGGAGCAGCGAAGTAGGGCAGAGGGGGACATGGACAGAGCCAGTTCACAATCCGTCCCTGTGTCGCCAACAAAGATTATGGACCCTATCCCAAAATCAAGAAGCCACCCACCTCCACCCGCTTGGGCTCCGTCTCTATCCACCACTTTCACCCAGTCAGGAAAAAGGAAAAAACGAAGAAAAAGAATTAGTTCCCCAATGCAGAAGAAATCTGTAAAGTGGACAGACGAGATGCAGAGAGGAACCTTTCCATCCAGAATAGGTCCCCTATTTAAGATTACCTCCGTCGATGGAGGACTCCTACAATTTCCTTAATGCCCCAGGTATGATAACCTGCGTAAGGGACAAAAGAGGTTATTTGAAAGTGTCCTCCCATCTGTTCGAGACAAAGGTCGCCTTAGATCTACGCATGGCCCAGATGGGAACCCCGGAACTTAAAAAACTCTTGAGATTTTGTGCAGGGAGAGTACCGGTAATGCTCCATCCCTCTCTATATAGGGTTTTAAAACTAACCTATCTCATGGAAGTTGGCGGTTTTGACCAAGATCTCTACCGTGTATGTGAATAGGATCTTTACTTTTTTCTCTTTTTCAGACTTAAATCACTTCTATCAAGATAGCTAGTTTGAACGCGAAGATCAGGGTAAGGCGGTCCGCCTACTTCGTGACCTCTTATCGTTCGGTGTGGTGTCGCCGCGATCCAGGAGACGCACTTTGTTCGCAACGTTGATGATTGGGTGTTGTCTAACGACTGTGTCGTCTATTCAGCATACGGACACCGACTGACCAGAGGCATCTCCTTGCCGGTGAAGCGTACTCTGGATGCGAGGGTGGACTTTGTCCACATCGATGCCGTCGCCCGATTTATCGTGACCGATATTGTCATCAAAATTGGTTCGTTCCGGATTGTTGCGATTTATGCGCCCAACGACCGGGAGGAGCGCGTCTCGTTTTTTTCGTCAGCTTGGATCGTTTCTGGTGGATTCGTCGCGCCTAGTCTTAGCGGATGACTAGAGTGGTGTCCTGGGCCCTAAGTTAGACACTGGTTTGGAAATCTGGCGGGAGGTTGGGCGATAGTAGCTTGGTTGATCTGATCGGCGAATTTGGTCTCGTCGATAGATATCAGGTCGATCACCCAGAGGGGAGATGTAGACGTGGGCACGTAGTTGGCCGTCTACCCAGGTATCTAGCTACCTGGATAGAATGTTAGTGAGAAGAGCCGATGTAGATCTGTTTGATTGTCCACCGTTCCACTAGTTATTCATACCACAGTGTGCCCGGGTGGCGTTAGACTCAAGGCCTTTAACGGCTGGATACTGGAAGTTCAATCTGTCTTTGCTGGACAAGCAGGACTTCCGGCAACAGTTGATTAACGTAGTGCAGTGGGAATTAGTGGGGGCAGTTATTGGGAATATGTAGTGGGAGAAGCTTAAAAATAGGATTAGTTCCTTCACCCAATACAGCCAACGGCTCGCACGGGATAAGGTTAACAAGGTGAAGGCACTTCAGGATAGTCTTTCCAGGGCAGTGGCTGGGGAGATTCCCTAGAGATAGACCTTCCTAGAGAGGCCCTGTGGCGCTCGGATAGCGAACGCTACCAGGGTCAGGTTGTTAGGCATAAGTTAAACACGATGTCTGGCGAAGCCTTAAATATGAGCGCAGAATTGCGCAAGGAAGAGATCTGTCGAGATTCCGCTCGTTACATTCGGTAGGTCGATACCACAGAGGAGTGTACTCTAAGGTCAGCTGATGGTATGTGCGAGGCGTTTCGGCGACATTTCGAGAGACGGTTTACCAGGGAGCCTGGTCTCTGTGACGAAGTGTTTCGCAGTTATTTGGCTGACTTTCCTCAGCTTTCACCGACTGAAGCGGCTAACTGTGTGATGGAAATTACAGAAGGCGAAGTTTACGCAGCATTGAAGGGGGTCGGCAGTGGCAAGTCTCGGGACTTGATGGTTTTCCCTATGAATTGTACTTGAGCCTGTCGCACATCTTTGTTCCGATTTTGACTGCCGGATTCAACATCTGATTCCGCCAGGGGTCCGTCTTCGACCGGATCTCCAGGGTTGTAATCACGCTGTTGAAAAGTATAAGAGTGTTGGGAGGGATTTAGATAATTAAATGCCCATAACTCTACTAAACGCAGAGTTTAAGAGTATGGCCATGATCCTGTCGGAGCGTTTACACTCAGTTGCCAAGGTTCTGTTGGGATCCAAACAGACTTGTTCTGCGAAGGACTGAACAATTCAGAGCAACTTACATCTGATCCGCGTGATCTAGAGGGTGTAAAAGACGACGGACAGGCCGTGCTGATCAATTTGGGTCAGTCGACCATCGGTACCTGGCTGCTGTTTTGCAAACCGTCAGGTTCGAACCCGACTTCTCCCGGTGGATTAACCGCCTGGTATCGCTCTCCCAGTATTGTGGTGCACGTGAACAGAAAATGGTCGCGTGCTTTTGCGTTGTCTCGCTCGGTTGGTCAGGGTTGCTCACTGTCGCCCCTATTTTACGCTTCGGCGATGAAGCCCCTCCTTCGCTGGCTGAGGGACAGGGCGTGCAATCTGGCCATACGTGGAATCGCTGTCCCTGGTGGGACTCGAGACAGGGTTTCTGCGTATGCTGATGACGTGTCCACTTCCGTGCGTTCCGCAGCGAAATTGAGGTGGTGATGAAGGCTCGGGGAACTTGAACGGTACGAAATGGTAACTGTGGCCAAGATTAACCGGGACAAGTCTTCCGGCTTGCGTTTAGGTGCCTGGAAGTGGGTCGATTTTCCAGGGCATTCTCGGAGTGAGGTTCGGGCCCGGACTTGGTCAGAAGCACAGGCAAAAGTCTGCGCGTTGGTCGATTTTTGGCCTCGAATGCAGTTGTCATTGAAGGGTAGCACTGATTCGTGTGCCACTTACGTCTTTCCTCTCATCCTTTACCGATGGCTGTACTACCTCTCTGTAAGGAACGTAAGAAGGTGATCGAGCGCTTGTGGGGTGGCCACAAGCATCACATCGGCAGAGATATCTATGCCTAACGTCTGTGTCATGGTTGGGGGGAGGAAGCTGTGAAATCCACGCTTGGCGAGTCACCGATACGCCTCAACGTTGACAGAGGATTCTATCTTGAAATGGAGTGTGAGAGCCGCGTTCCCTTGCCTTGCCATCACTTCCGGTGTCGAGAACTGAGTTCAATCGTAGGCCCCGGGATCAGTTGGATTTTCTCCTCAAGTATCGATCGGCCTTGAGACTAATTCCTCAGTCCAGTGACCTTTCTCGGCCTAGGCGAGTCTTGTATCGGGAATTAGTGGAGGGGTTTGTGAAGGATCCGCTTTGCGGCCGGTTCGGTTTGTTGGCGACCTAGTTGCGCTCTTTCTGGTCTTGGGCGCCAGCGGTGAATTACATCAGCAACCCTGAGTTTTCACTTTCCTGGCGATTGGTTTGGAATCAGCTCTCAATGACGTAGCGTTCAAATGGGGCTTGGAGGATTTGCCAGACTGTCAACGATGTGACCTTGGCTGAGAGGAAATGGCTTCGCACGCCTTCTGCCATTCTTATGAGCATTAGAAAATTCAAATACTGACCCAGTCGAGATGAAAAGGGCGGGCCTAAACAAACTGTGGAGGTTGGGAATCTCGACTTGGATCATAATAAAAGCAGAAGCCGGGAACAGACCGGGAACAACACTTACATTAACTAGGTACACTTGGTTGACTTTCCTGTCGTACTCAACGTATGAGGGTTAAGCAGAAACAGCTCTGTTCCTAGAAACTGGCAGCCCTGACACCAGCACATGATTTGATTATAGTGGTAAAGGCTTTGTGCAGAACCAACCACACTATTTAAAGAGCTGAATACAGAGACTTGGTGCACTACGTGCCACAAGGTCCTCAAACGACCCTCCGCAGGTTTTGAATTCAGAATTGTCATTCTCCTAGACCAGTTGCCATCCAAGGTTATAGAACCCGATCTGTGCTGCTATTGACCCATAAATGGAGGGAGAAGAAAAGGATTAATATCTTTCTCAGCGGTATTAGCACGTAAGTGAATGTAATGGATTCGACTGAAATTCGGCTCTCCAATTCCTCAATCCGACCTGCTATCCACACACACACACACACACACACACATATATATATATATATATATATATATATATATATATATATATATATATAATACACAATTGTACATATTGGGATTTTTAACTTATTAAAATAATAATATCGTTGTTTTTCCCCAGTAGTTGCCAAGTGTGTGAGAGGTATTTTGGTGCATGAAGGAGAGAATGGCGACGGATAAATTTTTATAGTGAATGAGTATACTGTAAAGAATGAATTGATTGTAAATACAATTAGCTAGGTATAAGATAACTAGTGATGATCAACCGTAAACAGTCTCCCCACTTTTTTCGGCCTTGTGTCACAATTACTGTATCAGTAATGAATCTTAGACATGAAATTGCGCCTACATAAAATGACCCGACGTTTTCTAAATTCGTGGTGAGCTCATAAAATCAATACACTTTTTTTTAATACCATGTATCTTCAAAGCATAGCCGATCATGGCTCTCCACAGATTACTTTTCTTGATTATATGTCAATTATCGTGACTTTTTGAGAAAAATAGTGAAATGGTTTACCGTTTTCTTCTTCCCGGTTTTGAATTCTAGACTTACTGCCACTCAAGGCTAAAGAGTCCAGTCTACCAGTCTACTCATAGTTAGAGGAAAGAAGAAATGTATTCGTGCGAAGTAAATGCAAAATAGATCGATAGCTCTCCGATTTTATTACTGACACTGATAACCGTTACACAACATGCGCATTATCAGCACAAGAGATTAAATATGTAACCTCCTTTTAGCATTTCCCTATATTCTCCCCATAATGCTTTTATTCGTCACTTCCCCATTTTTTTTTAAAACCTTCTCAAGCATTTCCTATTTCATACACTTCATCAATCATATGACTCTTTATCAATTTTTTTTTTCAATTTCAAACTTTCGCCTTCTTCGTCTTTGCGAACTCTCTTTGTTTCAATACCAGATTTCTTACCGGTTTAACGCCATATCACACTGAAACACCGGTTCTGGTCCGTTCACCGAAGTTAAGCAGCGTTGAGCTTGTTCAGTGCATAGATGGGTGCCCGCTCGCGAAAACCAGGTTCTGCAAGCTTGGATGTGCGGATGGTGTAATAAATAACGCCTCGAAATGAAAAATCAGCGAGCCGAGTTCAAATTCCAGTCGGGTTCTTTATATCCACTTACGTGCAAATACCCTTGGGAAAGGTAGAAATCCACTTTTGTTCCCTCCCAAGTATGAGTTAAATAATAAAATTTGTATCAGAAAATCATTAACAAGATCTCATCAATTTAGAGTTGAATGGCTAGATGTAAATGCAAATTCTATGCTAACAATTTCTTTTCTCGCACTTCTCACTTGCAGAACTCCCTTCCAACTCCATGCTTTCCAGTTAACTTTGATCTTCAGAAATTTAAGTGCACTGTCAACCGTTATCTACTGTCCTCCTGATTATACTTTTCTCTTCACGCTCATTAGTAATGTTTTTATTCCTAATTTGTACACGCCCCTAACCCCTTGTGTCTTAGTGGCTTTACTGTCTTGCTTGGGGTAAATTCGATTGCAAACAACAAAAAACCTCGAAAACTTCTTACAATGCAAAAATATGTTTTGGCTTTAAATAACTTCAAAAAGGTTGATAAGCCATAAAAAACAAACCAATCAATTAGATTTCTTACTGTCCAAAATGATCGCATCATGTATTTTATGATTTTTGGTTCAACATAGTATTTCTCTCTCTCTCTCTCTCTCTCTCTCTCTCTCTATCTATCTATCTATCTATCTATCTATCTATCTCTTGCAATTCTTACGTTCTAAAAATCTTTCTGGCTTTAAATAACCTACAAAAGGTCGTTAAGCCATAAAAACTAATCAATCAATCTGATGTCAAAGTAGGATGCATCTCATTTTTGGATATCTCAGGATCCAATTTTTCAAGTCTTTGATCCCTCCACTGTTGCTGTTACTAAAGGAAATTAACTGATATCTATCTATCTATCTATCTCTCTATCTCTATTTGTATCTATCTATCTATCTATCTATCTATCTATCTATCTATCTCTATTTGTATCTTTCTATCTCTCTATCTATTTATCTATGTATCTATATGTATTTATCTCTCTATATATATATATTTATATATCTTGTTCTTTGTCAATACAATTAATTATGTGGTGACTTTTAATCATCTAGATTTAACATTATATATTGAAAATTTCAGATCAAAATTTAACTAATAGTAACTATTCGTCCGGTTTACGCATCTATCAAACCTCTTCATGTATTTTTGTCTTGACCTACTTCCTGCGAATAAGGAGAGACGGAAAACTGGCAAATTGATGAATCCTACACGACATCGCTTAAATCCAGAGTTACACATACGCGTGGAAACCTTTCCAAACGCCTGTTGGCATTGCTGTTAGGACTTCACCTCATTAATTAATCTATCATCATCCTCGAAGTGACATTCTTCAAAATGTAACTTCATGGAGGAGTAGAAGAGGTTGAAATCAAATGGTTCCAAACGGAAATAATTTCGTAGGCATATCAGCGTGATTCCATTTGTGCAACATAAGAGTTGTGTACCGGTGGACTGTCTTGTAAGATCCGGGCACCTTTAGTCAATAAAACACGTAAGATGGGCAGTGATAACATATTACAAAGAAAATAAGAGAGAAAGAAAAATGGTTATATTTTCTCATTTGTAGCGATGACGTACTGGTTATCTGAATAAAAAGTGGAATCAGTGATTCGATCTTTTCACAAGAGTATTTGCGCTTAAGCGAATATAACGAACCCGACTGGAATTGGAACTCGGCTCTCCGATTAACAATTCTAAGCCATTATCCATTACACCACCTGCACATCCAAGCTTACAGCACCTGGTATTTCCAAGCAGTCACAAAATGTAGGTACTGACCAGGTTAGTATAGAACTTACGATTATATCTAGCTGAGACCTAGTACTGCGCTTAAATTCAAAAAGTCTACGTACCAAAAAGGGGAGCTGATCAGAACAATTAACATGAAAATATTAAAAGAAAGTTAAAAAGAAAGCTTTGTAGTTGGTTTCAGTTAAGATCTTGCAATTATACTAGGTTTGCTTAATGTCACTCATCGTACGTGAACAGATGTTTCAACGTGATCTGGCCACAAGCCCACATTGAGGACAAGTGCGAAAAGTTTAGAATTCGCATGACAATGTTTTTACCTAATGAAGCTACGCCAATCTAAATAACTGTGTGCATATATTTGATTGTGTATAACAGATTTCTCTAAGGAGATATTTCGAGTCATATACGCTTCATCCATTTTGTCGTTGTGTAGAGTGTATAATATGTATCTGCGTGTAACATATTCATTCGTGTGTATGTATCTGCTTTTAAACTTCTATGAGAGGGTAGGAAAAAAAGCAAGCAAGTGAGAGAATGATTATTCATGAAGAGACTGATGATAAACGATTGTCATTAGGCTCGTAGATTATCGATTGTAGCACTAAATGTTCGTTTTACGCTGTCGAAGCGGAGCCACGACGTTTGTTGTATCAAAAGAAACGTCTCTCTTCAAGTATTTCAAATGTTCTTTGATCCCGACTAGCTAGTAATAATCGGTTGAACCAAGTTAATACTAACTGTACTGGGTACCTTTTCCTTCACAATCCAGTATCTGCCGTAGTTAGTTTTGAAAAATGCGTCCAATATTTGGTTTTATACTTATTTGCAATCGAAAATGTTGCTTAGATGTAGGTATTTAAAAGGTTGCGTATTGGTGTGCGTGTTTTAGGTGTGTGTTCACATATCACGAACAATTAAGAAGAAGCATACGAAAATTTGGGGTTTCTACCACGGACCTTGTAGTCTTCCTTCTTTATATCAAACTGCAGTGAAAAAGATTCTCAATGTCTCTTGGTTATGCGCGTTTTCTTTTCAGTCCAGGAGTTAGGGTATGTATAAACACACTAAAGTCAGACTTGCGCTGAGTTGGAACGACCAAAGTACATACAGCGTGGACAAAGGTAGGCTTACACTTAGTAGGTATGCACTTTATGTTTTTTAAAACATTTTATTACATTTATATTTATTTGTTACTGTTATAAACTGCGTGTTTGTTGTATCATAACTATTAAATGAAATGCCTTGTCTGCAGTTTTAATTCACGGTCCGTGGATGAATATGTGTGCGTGTGTGTGCATCGCACATGGAGAAACCTGTGATGCGATAAGAAGGAAATTATTGCTACTCACGGTTGGCTTGAAATAACCATTTATTTACACGGAGAACCTTACAACATATATATATATATATATATATATATATATATATATATATATATATATATATATATATATATATATACAAAATCACAGTCCCGAGTTACTGAGTTGTGTGTTACAACCATTAGGACAGAAGAATATATATGTGTCCTTATTCCTTGATAGCCATGTTCCAAGTCTGTTGTATTTTGCGCGTCTCGCCTCTCAATGTCGTGTTGATCACGTGACTAGCGTCGTTTGGACAGGGGCAAAAGGAAGGTACTCTGTTTGAAACAGGAAAGAGTTATTTCCCTTGGGATGTATTTTTATTTATCCTAACTGTTACAATGATGTTTGTTCAAAACTGTTTATGTACAGTTTAATCCCTTAAGTGCTCAAAATGTCCTCCTTGTCGAACCTCTCGAAAACACTGTGACACACAACACGACGCAAATCCCGATTTGCATCAATTGCAATAAATACTTCTGAAATGTATTCTTTTAATTCGTCTACTATGTGGGGATTTCTCTTATAAACCTTGTTCTTTACTACATCCCAAAAAAGAAATCTATTGGTGTTTAGTCAGGTGAACGTGGTGGGCATTCGATTCTGTCCTTTCTAACAAAGGGTTTGGTTAAGGTAGTCCCTTACTGCCAAAGCATAACGGGGAGGTGCTCCATCCTGCTGAAAGAACAGTTCGGTGAAGTTATCTCTGGTTATGAAACAAACAGTGAAACAATTGTCAGCCTACATTTGGCCCACCCTGTACTTCATGAGCAACTGCAAAACACGTCCGAACGCTGATGTTAGAAAGAGAAAAGTGGAAGATTCTGTCTTTTCCGGAAGTGAGGGTTACAAAATTGCGTAGATGACCCAAAACCCTTTTCGGTCCTTTTACTGTTTGCATCATGGGAAAATGTATTTCTTTTTTTTATTCTTTATTATTTTATTTGTTGACTTTATTTCGCTTTCCCATAGAACTCAAGAAACAGAAATAACAAGTTGAATCCTCCCCCCACCCCCGAAAAAAACATTTTCGAACGTTACTTCCTTTGAGAATACGAATCCAGTATTTTCTCTATTATGTCCCATTACATGTTCTTCCGTTGTTGTACTAAGCTTACGATCACATTACGTTGAAGTTAAGCAACGTCGAGCCGGTGAGTAGCCAGATGGGTGACCGCTTAGAAATACCAGGTCCTGTAAGCTTGGATGATGTAATGGATAATAGCTCGAAATTGTTAATCAGTGATGAGTTCCCGTTGGCTTCGTTATTTTCACGTACGCACCTTGCGAAAGGTATGAATCCACTTCCGACCCCCCTCCCCGGTCAGCTATAAGTTAATTAATAAAACATGTATCACTAAACCATTATTATCTAAATAAAATAAAATTAAGTACAAAATATTTAGATTTCAGCATTAAATAACCAATAGAAACTAATATGCCACTAAACAGGATCAACCTAACTAAATCATTGTCCATAATTATTTTTCTTCTTCCTCTATTTTCTTTCTTCTTCTATTTCTATTTTTTCTTCTTCTTCTTCTTCTTCTTCTTCTTCTTCGTTTCCCTGCACATCAATCTACGTGAGCGTACGTCCATACTAATCTATCGCAAAGCAAAACGACTTCTTCTTCTTCTTCTTCTTCTTCTCTTTCTTTTTCTTCTTCTTCTTGCCATGTCCCTTCAGGACGTTGGCGATCATAGCAAAGGATTGATAAGCCGTAGAAAACGAATCCATCAATAAAAAATTGTGGATTTAGGTTTAGTTGAAGTGCAATTAAAGAGCATTTAAAATTTATATGTCATTGAAGTTTAGTTAATTCTTCCATGTGCCGCGTCCCTTCAGGACGTGGGCGATCATAGCTCTTCACAACATCCTATCCTATGTAGCTCTTAGTAAGTTTTGTAAGTTTGCTATCCCTCGCAGTCTCTGTTCTGTCGTGTAGTTACGCAAGCTCATGAGGTAGTTTACTCGCTGCCTTCCCCTGTCCTTCTTGATTTCAACACGTCCTGTGTGTATCAAATTCGCCAGTATTTTCGGTGTTATTTCTCATTACATTTTCTTCTGATGTTACACTAGATTTATAACCATACCATGTTGAAATACCAGTTGTCGTACGATCACCGAAGTTAAGCAACGTCGAGTAGCTAGATGGGTACCCGCTTGGAAATAACAAGTGCTGAAAGCTTGTATGTGCAGATGGTATAATGGATAACAACTGGGAAATCGGAGAACCGAGTTCCAATTCAAGTCGGGTGCGTTATATTCACTTATGCTCAAATACCCTGGGGGAAGGTATGAATACACCTTTTCTCGCCCAGATATGGGTTAATTAGTAGAACTTGTATCAGTAAATCATTATTATCTCCAAAAAATTCTTACGTTCTAAAAATCTTTCTGGCTTTAAATAACCTACAAAAGGTCGTTAAGCCATAAAAACTAATCAATCAATCTGATGTCAAAGTAGGATGCATCCCTTTTTTTGGATATCTCAGGATCCAATTTTTCAAGTCTTTGATCCCTCCGCTGTTGCTGTTACTAAAGGAAATTAACTGATACTGAGATATCCAAAAAAGGCATGGCACGTGGAATTAGAACAATATGCCCCCGTGAACTAAATAACGAGTTCAGTTCGAAAATTCCAACATATATCATCTGAAGACGGTCGGAGCGTGCAACGGTCGAAACGTCGTGAATATGACAATAAAGATGACGGCAACAGCTCGAACGATGTAAATAGTGTAAATATTTACAATAACTCATCACAGAAATATATGCAGATAGGGTTAGCTATATGGCTTTTTTCAAACTAGCATTAGATCTTATCTTAGCTATTAGATATATTTAAACCTAAGGATAAACATAGGTTAGCTAGTATTTATATTTCAAAACTATAGTTAGAGCCAGAGTTAGACATAATGTATGGCATATGCTTAGGATCATAACTAGGGTTAGCTATTAGTCATATTACATATCTAGGGTTAGTACTAATGTTAGCTATTACGTATATTTCAAACCTAAAGTTAAACCTATCGTTAGCTATTAGATATATTTCAAAACTAGGGTCAGCCGTAGGGTTAGTTATTAAGTCGACTAAAACTTAAAGATTTAAAGAATATGCAAACTATGTTATTGAAGAACAAATAAATAAAACTATCGCATTTATTACTGATGTTAAAATTCGAATTAGTAGAAAGCATTTTTTATTTCAATGAAGATTGCATTATAACTGATAAAAGCTGCCCAGTTTTCGCTTTTCACTCTCGATAGTGTCCAAAAGCGTCTCCTTGTGGGTGACAAATTATTTTCCACCATTTCTCGCAGACGGGACATCGCAAGACTCTCGCTGCTCTATCGTTATTTCCACGGAAAATGTTCAGACGAACTACCCTCCTTAATACCACCAGTCCTAACCTCCATTGCAGCGAACCACCCTCATTCCCTTGGTATTCCATTGGTGAGATGTAAGTTCCACTTGAGCAGCTCCTCCCCACGAACTGCTTCCGTGATTACTACAATCTTAACCCGTTATAGTCTAGGGTTAACTGCTATCTTTGACACGTATCCGTATAAGCTATGCCACTTACTCTGTAACCATCTACTTCGAGTGTCCATTCTGCCTTGTACAGGATGAACATCATTGCAAAATAAAAGAAAGAAAAAGCCCAACTCCATTAATACGTGAAAATATATTCAGGTAGAAATTAGATCTGTCAAATCATTATCAGTGTGCATATCAAAAATATGCTCAAAGGAAATATTTACCTTTTAACGAAGATATTAAACACGGACAGCGATCTAAAATGCCTTAGACGTATTCAAAAATTTGCTTACAATCTTATGATATTCAGTGTATAAAGAAATATTTAATTGTATGAGTGGAATTTAACAGATGCCTGCTTGGAAATATCGTAGGTGGGGGTGTGTGTTCACATGTAAACAATTAAAAAAGCATACAAAACGTGGGTTTCTACCAGGGACTGGTTATTCTCTTTTTTTATATGGTCTATAATGAAACAATGTTCTCAATATCTCTTAATTATGTTCTTTCTCTTTTTAGCCCAAACTTAAGGTAAGTATATGTATCATATTACTGGCCGAACTCAAGTAAAAGACGAAGAAAAGTTTGTACTTAAATTATCATTAGAAGGCTTAAACATGGTTATGGTACGTCCGTTTTTTTATTTCTTTTGGTCCAGAAATTAGGGTAAGTAAGGATAAGCATCGTTATAATGGTCGAAGTCAAGTCAGCCTTGAGCTGAATTTAGAACGACCAAAGAAAAAGTTGATTTATTTCATAGGTGGATGTTATGGAAGACGTCATGCGTTGGAAAATGAAACGTGAGAGTCACCCGTTAGTGGACCGGAGAAACTAACGTTTCCTAGCTGGAACGTAAGTACCACGTTGTGCTACATCTTGGATCAAACGGGAGAAAGAGGATGAGGAAGGAAATGTTTTGTCTTTTTATAGATTTCAACAGCGCCACATAACGACTTTGTCGAAGCCAAGTGGGGTTAGCATATTTCCGATTCCTTCATTGGAAAATGTATTTCTTCTTTTTTTTTATTATTCATTATCATTATTTTAATGATTGACTAGCAGTAGAGCCCGGCGTTGCCCGGGGATGTAACAGTAAGAGATAGATCAAGTATCGACCATCATAAAGACTGAAAAATAAAATTGACAAAGATTATTGTTTAAGGTTGACGGACATGCATGTCTTAATTAGTTTTCTTTTTGTTTTTTTTACGAATTAGTTAAACCCAAACTCAAACAAAAACATTGTTTTCAATCGTTATGAGTCTATCGATTGAATAGAATTTTATTATAAATTGTCTTGTAAATGGAATTTTTAAAGCATTCTGAATGTAAAAATAAAGAAAAAAGGGTACAAGACAATAAGAAACGCTACCTGCCAAAAAAAGTGAAGTTTTGTTGAAATCGGTTGAAAAATGTAGGAAATCCGATCCCATATATAAACGAACACACCCACACAAACAACCTGGGTTTTATAATAAGTATAACTCGATGAGTTGTCCCCCTTTCATTCTGGCGACAGAATCGTGTTTTCAAATTGATTTCGTGCAAAAACAATTGTATTTTTTCTAATTTTTGGCGCTGTCAGAACCACCGCAAGGTAATTTTACGCAGTCCTGTGAAGTTTTGTTGAAATCGGTTGAAAAATGTAGGAAATCCGATCCAATATATAAACGTACAGACACACACACACAATCTGCGTTTTATAATAAGTAAGATTTTATTTCATTTTCCCACATATATTTGGAAAGAATTGTACTGAAAGTAAACATTTATACTTCAATCACGATAAATATTTCAAATACTTCCTCAATTGTAAAATTATTTGAAGATGAAAATATTCAAAAGAAGTATTTTTGGTTTGTTAAAGAGGGAAAAAAATATTGACGAATGTTCATACCCAAGTGTGGTTATAACTTGCCCAAAAGTTAAACAATAAATTTTTACAAGTGTATGCTCTTCTTTAACTATGTTAGTTTTCATAGTAACAGAACTGTCAAAGTTGGATTCGAAAAGAGAATAAATTCTAAATGTAAAGAATTTCATTAAATCAAACTTTTCAGACTTGAGCAGCAATGACACAGAAGCACTTGATCAGTTCGCATCTGCGAAAAATAAAAAGAAGGATAAAGAAGCAAATACAAATTTGAAATTCGTGCCTATTCTGCAATGAAACACCAACTAACAAATAACAGTTAAAGTCATATCAGGGATCGTAAATGAATCCGTTTGCATACAAAAAACATTCTGATAACTGTCTACTGAAAAAGATAATCTTTATCTTTTTCATAAAAATCTAAAATTACAAATTTAACTGTCTATGTTTCTGAGATGAGGTATTATGTACATTATTTACATTATTCTCAAGGACACATGGCAACAGTGGATGAAGGCGTTGGTTAGATCCCGTGACAGGACCCAAAGAGTGTGAGTTCAATACCCGGTTAAGGCAGTGGAGAACTTTCAGAGGGAAATTAACAGGATAACTGACATCCATTAAAAAAAACATGGCAAGTGGCACTAGAACAGTCTACCCCAGTGAACGAAATAAAGGATTCAGTTCGACATTCCGACCACCTGAAGAAGGCCGGAGCGTACAACGGCCGAAACGTTGTAATAAATATAGCGACAAAGATGGGGAAAATAGTCCGAATAATGTAAATAATGTACAAATCTAACGTGTAGTTCAGAACTCTTAACAGCTGTACAAAACCATCAAAGCATTTTTCATGATGATGAACAATCTCCAAGAGATCAGTATAAGATAAAAGACTTGACAACTGGATATTCTTCATATTTATTGACGCGAGGATGAGGAGAAAACGTGTCCCGTTGTTGCTTGCCAAATGTCCATTGCCATATAAACATTTCAAACACTGCCATCCTATCTTTCCTAAATGGAAAAGAAAATACGTGTTTATTGCTTTATTTAAATTTAAGTAAAGCTAAAACCTTTCAAATCAATAGATGTCATTTTTTGCAACTCTGTAGAGGCCGACGTAAAACACCCTCGCTTCCATGTTAACCATTCACCCTCAAAAGTGTGTAGAAAAATGAAAATGTAGGTTTCACTTGTATTTCGAAATAACACTGATTTATTGATTGAGACGGTTCTCATTTTTTTTTTAAATTCTATCAATGGAGATCTTGCGGAATACTTGTATATTTGAACAGAAATATGTCACCATTATACTGCGGGCATCATCTTATTGGTTGTGATGTATATAGACATTTTATTTATGGGCGCCTGGAACATTTATCCCGCAAACAAGATTGGCGGACTCAATGTGAGTCCGGGTAAAAATGAGATCACAAAGCAAAGAATATAAAACAAACGACAATGCATGTCATTAAATGTACACACAATTATAATGAAAGGAGAAAAAATATTAAAGCTAGCGATAAGAAGGATGTGCTTGTGTGTGTGTGTGTGTGTGTGTGTGTGTGTGTGTGTGTGTGTGTGTGTGTGTGTGTGTGTGTGTGTGTGTGTGTGTGAAATAAGCGTGTGTGATAGACACGTTTATTTATATGCGTGTGTGTGAATATTCAAAAATCAACAGAGGACCAAGGAAGAGAGCGCGCCTAGTCGGCAGCGTTCTTTATCGAGCAAGAGTTAAAAAGAGGAAGAGAGAGAATATAACCACCTTTTTATAGACTTAAAGAGCGCCTCCTAATGAGCGTTTTTTGGCAAAGCCGAGTAAGATAACCCACAAAGAAACGGATTGTGGCTAACATTATGGATTCTCTCATAAATATTGTTTGTCTGCAGGAAGAGTCATTTAAAAAATTGCTTCAAGTATTTTAGGAATTTCATTTCAATTCAGATAGTTTCTCTTCAATTAACAAATATTGTTGGGAGAAGGTGTTGCTATCTTGGAATGTTTTGGAATAAAAAGAAAATTGATTCTGTCCAATTGCAAGGTTTAACTATTTGAATCTCAATGATATATATATATTATATATATATATATATATATATATATATATATATATATATATATATATATATATATATATATATATATCGTTTATACGTACGTTATTTTTTATAAGCATGATTTATTTAACTAAAAGCCCTGTTTTTTTTTAATTAAATAGTATTAATTACATTTACCGGTATGAATGTTCGAGAAATTTCGTAGAAAATGTGTTTCTTCGACAGGGTTACAGGTTCGATTCCTGTCGGAGAAACATATTTTCTATGAAATTTCTCAAACATTCATGCCGGTAAGTGTAATACTGTTTAATTTTTTTAAAAAAAAACAGAGCATTTACTTTAATAAATTATATCAAAAAAAAAAAAATAACGTATAAACAGAAAATATATTAAAATAATTATCGGATTTAATCCATTTCATAATATATATATGTATGTGTGTGTGTGTATTAATAAATATACATAATACCATCAGATATAAATAAATTAGCCGTTATAGCGTTTAAATTTAAACACTATAACGGCCAGTTTATTTATATTTAATGATTGCATAGTACATGAAACTCCGAGACATATTGCCGGTGGGTGGTATTAGACTTAACAGCTCTGTTATATTGCATTGAGCACTGTTTTATTTAGACCAAAGGATATGTATGTATGTATGTATGTATGTGTGTGTGTGTGTGTGTGTGTGTGTGTGTGTGTGTGTCATCCGTCGGTCTTGAGAAACCTTGAATCTACGCCTCAGCAACTGATAGCAGTGCAGCATCATATGTTATAGCTGTACAGGACCACACGGTAATGACAGTCTCATTTGCAATGAATGCACTTGAAGACGCTCTCCGTCGATGTCGCCTTGTTGTTTTCTTTCCGTCGAGCATGTAAATCGTTGTAAATCGCGTCTACAGATTGAGCGATCACTGGCGACGTCTTATAACCTCTCCATGTCCATGGCTCTTTTATAGATGTCCTTATATATATATATATATATATATATATATATATATATAGTAAGAAATACACATATTATCCCTCACCAGTAGAACAACTTGGAGTTTCATGTACAACGCAATCTTCAAGTGCTGGATAGAGACTGTCTGCTAAATAATTTAAAAAAAAATCTGGTTAATGCAATGCTGGCGCAGTTCATATATTGTACAGGGATTACGGTTTTTTAATGTGGGGAGCGCCATGCGTATACGTCTGCATATGGGCTAAGGACAAATCGTTTTACCTAGCCCACTGTCACGCTGGCATCGATATTACACCAACCCTACCTCTCTTACTGCGCCAGATTATATATATATATATATATATATATATATATATATATATATATATATATATATACGTATGTATATTATAAATTAACTGATTTAAAATATGGTTTTTCGCTACATAGTAATAACCATGTTTCAAAAATGGAAGCTAATTAAATTAAAAGCATTAGTTCCGAAAAACCATATTTTAGATCAGTTAATTTATAATATTTATGCTCTGTAAATTTACATTAAGCACTGTTTTGTAAAAATAAAAAATAACAAGATAACACCGGATTATATATCTTACTGGTCTTTCTTTTTATTTATATATACATACATACATATATTATATATATATATATATATACATACATACATACATATATATATATATAAGGAAATTATTTGATAAGTAACTGAATCTCACCAGAAAGCGAGCGGACAGTAAAATGATCCTCAAACCATTCTCATTTCCACCGAACAGTTCAACTCCAATATCTGGAGTCATCAGGAGAGAATGTGCACCGTTTCGGGGCCTTCCTCTTAACGGTTTTATTTGCACACTGGTCCCGCTCACTGATGTAAGGCCTCTTTATATCATTGTATCATTTCAAATAATGTATAACGGCGAAATATGATTTTTAAAAGTAGCGCGCGTTATGAGAATATTACCGGAATCTCATTACGCTTTCACCAGCAGGTGATGATATATAATTCAAAATGTCCTTAATTTCGAATTGCTCTACAGATCATTTCTTTTTCTTTTCTTTTTTTCCATATGCACATTGAGCTATTTTCCGTTATTTCTATGAGGCGTTTTATACTTTTGTTTCTATTACCCCATTTAATTCCAATTCGGCCGAGAAATTGGTACAGGGTGGCCTCACGAACCCTCTTGCTCCAACCTCCACAGCTTTAAAAATCATTCTATACCCTTCGTTTTCCAGCTCTATTTTAAGATCTTCATACTTGCTGTTTTTGTATTCGTTGTTTTGTTCTCTATCTGCATAAAAATAATTGAATGACTTTTAACTTTGAAAATGCACCTGAGAATATTTAATAAAAATTGAAATTTACTTATATCGAGTTTTAATAACAATTGGTATGTAATTTAATGCAAGAATGTTTATAATTTGTTTGATGATTTGCGGGGAATTGATGATACTTGCATCTGTGTGTAAATATATAAGACACTAGCAGTAGAGCATGTTGGATGTGGATGTTATGGCAGACGTCATGCGTTGGAAAATGAAACGTGAGAGTCACCCGTTAGTGGACCGGAGAAACTAACGTTTCCTAGCTGGAACGTAAGTACCAGGTTGTGCTACATCTTGGATCAAACGGGAGAAAGAGGATGAGGAAGGAAATGTTTTGTCTTTTTATAGATTTCAACAGCACCACATAACGACTTTGTCGAAGCCAAGTGGAGTTAGCATATTTCCGATTCCTTCATTGGAAAATGTATTTCTTCTTTTTTTTTATTATTCATTATCATTATTTTATTGATTGACTAGCAGTAGAGCCCGGCGTTGCCCGGGGATGTAACAGTAAGAGATAGATCAAGTATCGACCATCATAAAGACTGAAAAATAAAATTGACAAAGATTATTGTTTAAGGTTGATGGACATGCATGTCTTAATTAGTTTTTTTTTTGTTGTTGTTTTTTTTACGAATTGGTCAAGCCCAAACTCAAACATTGTTTTCAATCGTTATGAGTCTATCGATTGAATAGAATTTTATTATAAACAATTGTCTTGTAAATGGAATTTTTAAAGCATTCTGAATGTAAAAATAAAAAAAAAAGTGTGCAAGACAATAAGAAACACTACCTGCCAAAAAAAAGTGAAGTTTTGTTGAAATCTGTTGAAAAATGTAGGAAATCCGATCCCATATATAAATGTGCACACACAAACAACCTGGGTTTTATAAGTATAACTCGATATGAGTTGTCCCTCTTTCATTCTGGCGACAGAATCGTGTTCTATTGCTTTTTCAAATTGATTTTGTGCAAAAACAATTGTGTTTTTTCCAATTATTGGCACTGTCAGAACCACCGCAAGGTAATTTTACGCAGTCCTGCGAAGTTTTGTTGAAATCGGTTGAAAAATGTAGGAAATCCGATCCAATATATAAACGGACACACACACACACACACACACACACGCACACGCACACAATCTGCGTTTTATAATAAGTAAGATTATATAGCGATATGTATTTACACAAGGATTATATACCAGGCTTTCTATTTTAAGCGCTAATTCTATTTGATCAAAAGCGTGTTGAAAAAATGTTTAAGTTAAGAATTAAATCTCTGAAATTACCATAACGTGCTCCTCTAGCGAATCTAACACACTGAAGTTAAATTTGGTACTCTTATATTGGTAGTTACAATATGCGTATCAGAACTGCTATCCGTATTGCATTGTGAGGAAGTTGAATGTTCTAAGGGAAGCAACTCAATGTTTTAAAAATGTAAGGTAGATAACTCTTTGAAAATATACTTGTGCTCAGATGAAGACTTGGTAGTGAGACAGTCATATCCACAGACAGTGTATGCATTAAAAACCTAAATTGAATTGTCCAGTGGTATAACTGTAACAGCACCCTTCATCATGGCATCGAGAGTCCCCAATGGAAACTACTACACGGTCCAGAACCAATTCACAAAATTACAGTACAATAGCCCCGATATTATTACAATGCTGATAGGAAAGCCTCCATCAAAGTTATATAGTGGTATTATGGATTAAAATGAACAGGTGAATTACCCACGCCAAGAAGATTAATAGAAGATGATAACGACGTGGGAAACACAGGTAATTTTAGTAAAGTGAGATAAGGGACTTATTTATGAATTTACACGATTGAAGTTGTGTCAGTAGCTCGTTTCAGGAAAATAAAGCAGGAATTTTTAAAGTCCGTAGTTTTAAAGAATTGTCATGAAGAGGAAATGTTCATACAACGGATTAAATAATCTGACACAAAACAATATTAAAAAAAATGTTTAAAATAAAGGTAAGAGAGGTTGTTGTTCACAAAAGTGAAATACGGTTAGCTTTCTTGGATTGTTGAAGGAAAATTCTTTTAAATACCACGTATTTGGTTAAAAATAAAAGCTTATATAATTAGCAAATAATTTGACACTGGCGTAAACTTCAACGCTGGATGCAGTAAACAGAAACGAAACCTTTCACATGACTTCGATACTCTTCTCTTCTTAATTTAATTTTTCTCCTCATTTTATATCAAGCGAAATTTCGCAAAAAAAATTGCGAAAGTTTTTATCGCTCCAAAGAAAATTTCACATAGGATCGCAATAAATTTCCTTCCTCCTTCTTCTCCCCCAATCCTCCAAATTTGAAGGAAGTGGATGAAAAGAGTTATTATTATTATTTCGCACTCACTAGAAAACCGAAACACAGAGGTTCGTGTTTTTATGAGATGTTAACAATTTTATCAATAGCTTAATGTTTGGCATTTTTAATTAAAGTGTACATAACTACAAAAATTACTTGTGTGAACAAGATTTTTATATATATTTATCTAATCATTAAAATTAAAATTAATGAAAATATTCTAAGTAGTCTAATAGTTTATTTTAATTTTAGGTACTTTGGCTTTATAGTCTTACTTACGAAGATGCTTGTTGAGGAAATGTTACAAAATTACCGATAAATTTTACATCTAGTATAGTTACTTTTCTTATTTTTTGATAATGTCATGTATGGACGTCCGTATTTTAAAAAAAAAAAAAAAAAAGAAATTGGTATGTTTAAACACACACAAAATACTGGTGTCATTGAAGCTTTTCTATTTATGATTAGTAAAATATAGTTTTTACTTAATAACTAAATCACTTAACTGCTCAAAATTAATACAGAATTTTAAAAGATTTAAAACTTTATAAATCCTAATTAAGTTGTTTTTTAAAAAACTGAAAACAATTCTTGTAAAAATTCATTATTAATTGAAAAAAATTTTTCTTAAGACAATAGTGCCCATCATATATCATATTCATAAAAGAAATTTAAAATTTTCTAATTAAATAATATCTTAATTTTATTACACTTTTTTTTATTTTAGGATTCAGAGCAGATTTTCTGTAGCTGGGGATCCTTATAACATTAAGCAGTGCAAAAATGAATTTCTCAAAATTACATAAAATCAATTAACTGGACGGTAATAGATGTAAAAAAATTTTCTTATCAAGATTTTCTAAAAGAGAAAAGTTTCTAAAATAATTTCATTCATTTGTGAATAAGTAGTGAAAGTTTCATTAAAATCCAACAATTATTTGAGTTTTGCAAGAATTTCCAAATCAATGATTTCACTGTAAAAAACGCTAAAATTTCCTATGCTAACTTTTGGCCACCAGACTGATGCAAGAAATACAAAAGGATTAAAAAATATAATCTGATAATAAAATATACTTTGGTCTTTCCTCTTAATAATAACAAAGATTTTGACAATTAAATTTTGTTTGCTTAAGATTTTGACATTTATTTTATAGCAAATCTTTGAATGTACCTATTTTGGAACAATAGAAATCATATGTAACATAATTTTTATGTACATTCAGTGAAAAATACCAGTTCGGTTAGGATTTTATAGTGGAACAACTGTATTTTAAGACAGACTGTATAAAAAAAAACAACATATATCATTTTTTCAAAGCAAGTTTAAAGTAGCATCATAGTAGGTACCCACAAAGAAAAAAGATACCTTTTTGTTTAATCATCTCACCCCAAGCATGGCAATAAAGCCACTAAGACACAAGGGGGTTACTGAGTATGAAAGAATAAAAAAAAGAAAAACATTATAAAGGAGTGAGGACAATAAAAGAGGAATCAAAAAGACAGTAGATAACGATTGACTTTGCATTTAAATTTATGAAGATCAAAATTGGCTGGAGTGCAGGAAACTGGAAGGGAGTTCCACAGCCGAGAAGTGCAATTAAAGAAATTGTTAGTAAATCATTTACGGTTACATTTAAATCTTTCAACTGTAAAATGATGAGACCTTGTTGCCAATCTAGTACTGCGTTTAAATTCATAAAGTCTAGATACCAAAAAATGTATTTTTTTAAAATGAAAAATCTTTCATGAAGCTTTCATTTTAGTTTTAATTTCAGGCTAATAGATTCAATGTAATATTTCCAATACGCAAAATACTTTCCTGTATCTCAAAACGAATTTAAATTGATTGGAATAAGTTTTTATTTTAAATTGCTAAATATGGATGATTTTAGCCATGTTTACAAATCTCTCAGCACAATGTAATTCACTTCATTCAAAAATCTTTAAAAATAAATTAGTTTTCTGAAATTTTTCTATTAGCCTAGAATTAAAACTAAAAAATATTTCTTGAAGCTTTTAACTTCAAGAAATATTTTTCATTTTTATATTTTTAACCCAGATAAGATTTTTCCAAACAATTCAAACCACGTAAATTTTCCAAATCCACAAACCTGTCATCAATTCAACTCTTTGCAAGTGTGTGAGCCTGAGAACATCTAAGTCAGTGTTTCTCTACTGATGCATCTAGGTGCACTAATGCACCCTGGAAGGTAATTCATTATTTTTAAAAGCAAGAGACACTAAGCACATGGTTTCCATGTTTAAGTTAAATCTTTGCAATTTGATATTTTAAACTGGATGCTAAATTCCTTAATCTTTAAGGATTGGATAATCCTTTCCCTGTTGCCTTCCTCAACAGATTTAAATCAGTCTTTATCAGACTCTCTAAAAAGGAAAATAACAGATTCTTCATAAATCCATTTAAAAGAAAACTCTACCACTTAAATATACAATGCAATGTCTTAAATATAAATGTTTATTTCAGTAGCCATATTTATTATTTTCAAATGTCATAAGTAATGATTCCTTATCAAAATTTAAAGTGCACCCCAGAGTTTTAGTTATTCTACAAGTGCGCCCTGAATTAAAAATGATTGAAGAAACAAAGCTCTGTGTTTTAATGCAGAGCATTGTTTTGTCCCAGGTTCTAATTTGTTGAGTTGTTGGGAGTGTTTCCCGCATGTGTGTATTTGAATAAAGACAAACACAGTTGTAGGGATAAATATTGGTATATTTGTAAGAGGTAATAACAACAGAGTGATTAGTAATAAGGAACGCCGGTTAGTAAGTAACAATAGCAAAAGTCTACAGTCCAACGGTATGTAATAGTAACCTGATACTTCACACTACACACTTACTCTCTCTAGCACTGACTTATATCGTAGAGGGATAAGTCCATTATCAGTCAGAAGGTGGGTGCGCCCCAACACCCCCCTCCTCTAAAATTGTTTTTTACATTGTGAGAAAAAAAAAATTTTTTTTTTCATAATTCATCTCATTTTATTGCTTTAAATCCATATTTTTACCTCATTCTTGTTCTCAATATGTCAAAGGCCATTCACTTATCTTTCCCTAGTTTTTCTTTCCCCCCTCCAAACTAGATCCTGCCTCATGCCACCATCCAAAGTCAAATACACTAATAAATATCAATCTTGTGAATTACCCTGTTATAATAATTTCATTTTATAGAATGAATGGAAAGAGTTTAACTAGATTTGGCACAAGGACACAAATTGATTACAGCACTAGGTTTTCTAAGTGGCCACTCATCTATGTACTGACCAAATTCATTGTTGCTTAACTTTGAAGAGTTAAACAAGAGCCATTGTTTACAATACATACTCATTTGTAAAGACAACAGAGTCCGAAACACAACATAGATCACAAATATGTTATCGTCATTCAACATCAAACCAACTTGCCTCGCTGATCCTGTCATTGTAGAATAGACATTCCAATAGCAAAGTATGTTTTACTTTCATTGCATAGTATTAATACAACAAAGAATAACAGTTAAAAATAATAGCATTGACCATGTAGTAACCAAGCAGCATTCTAACCAAAAGGAAACAATTCTTCCTATTGGTTTCATCAATGATGCAGCACTAGACTCCTGGATTCCTTGATCTTTCTGTTATAAGGAGAAACACTTTGTAGACACCGTCAGTATACAATGTAGTTATATAAGTGGGTAAATTACCTTAAATATATAATTGACATATATTACTGCCTTTAAATTATTTTTATTGATATACTGCACATATTATTGAAATAAAAATCCAATTTATATTTTTCAAAAAAGGAATATGATCTTCCATTTCAAAAAAGGAACATGATCTTCCATTTTTATTCAAATGATTTTATTATCTATAAAAGATTTCAAAGAAATCATTTAAAGCCACATGATCTTTCATTTGTATTCAAATGTTATTTTCCATAAAATCTTTCAAAGAATTCCACTAATCTCACATGATTTTCACTGAATTCACATATTTTATTATCTATAAAAGATTTCAAAGAAATCATCTAAAGCCACATGATCTTCCATTTGTATTCAATTGTTTTTACTTTCTATAAAAGCTTTCAAAGAAAGCCTGTCCCCACATGATCTTCAATGTGAATTCAAAATTTTTACTTTCTATAAAAGCTTTCAAATAAATGCTTTAATGCCACAGGATTTTCCATTTGTATTCAAATGCTTTTATTTTTGATTTCACAGAAATACCCTAATGCCATTTGAACTTAAATATGAATTCAAATATTTCTATTTCATATAAATCTTTCAAAGAAATCTACCAAGTGCATATGATCTATTTGTATTCAAAAGTTTTTATTTTCTATAAAAGCTTCCAAAGAAACCCTATGCCTCCTGATTTTCAATATGAATTCAAATATTTTTATTTTAACAAATTTCAAAAGAAATTCTCTAACACATTATCTCCAATTTTTATTCAAATGTTTTTATTTTCTATAAAAGCTTTCAAAGAAAACATCTAAACCCACAAGATTTTCAATGTGAATTCAATTATTTTTATCTCTATACAAGCTTACAAAAGAAACCTTTAAAACTACATGATCTTTAATGTGAATTAAAATGTTTTGGCTTTCTATAAAAGCTTTCAAAGACATCCTCTAGCACTACATGATCTTCCATTTTTATTCAATGGTTTTCATTTTCTATAAAAGCTTTCAAAGTAATCCTCTAACACCACATGATCTTACATTTGTATAAAAAGTGTTTTTATTTAGTATAAGAGCCTTCAAAGAAAAACTCCAACCACACTTTATCTTCAATGTGAATTCATGTTTTATCTGCTACTCCACATTATTTCAATATGAATTTACATATTTTTATTTTTTATAAATGCTTTCAACATAATCATCTAACCCCACATGATCTTCCAGTTTTATTCAAATGTTTTTATTTTCTACAAAAGCTTTAAAAGAAATCCACTCAGCCCACATAGTCTTCAATGTGAATTTAAATGTTTTTTTATTTTCTATAAAAGTTTTGAAATAAATCCTCTAACCTTGTAGGATCTTACATTTATATTAAAAAAGTTTTTATTTTCTATAAAAGTCTCCAAAGAAATGCTCTAACAACACAAGATATTCAATGTGAATCCAAACAGTTTCTCTATAAAAGCTAGAAAGCAAAGAAATCCTCTAAACACACGTGGATCTTCAATGTAAATTCAAATGTTTTACTTTTTATAAAAGGTTTCAAGTAAATCCTCTAACACCACAAGATCTTCCAATCATATTCAAATGTTTCTATTTTCAATAAGATTTTTAAAAGAATCCACTAACCACACATGATCTGCCATTTATATTCACTTTCATTTCATATAAAAGCTTTAAAAAAATCTATACCCATATGATCTTTCAAAATGTTTTTTTTGATCATTCAAATGTTTTCATTTTCTATAAAAAACTTTCAAAATAATCCTATCAGCCCACATAATCTTCAATGAGAATGGATGTTTATTTTCTATAAAAGCTCTCAAAGAAATCCTCTAGCCCCAAATGATCATCTATTTGTATTCAAATGTTTTATTCCATATAAAAGCTTTTAAAGAATTTCTCTAAAGCAACATGATCTCCCATTTCTATTCAAATGTTTTCTTTTTTATAAAAGCTTTCAAAAAAATCTTCTATCCCCATATTGTCTTCTATTTGTATTCAAATGTTTTTATTTTCTATAACAGCTTTCAAAGAAATTTGCTAACCCCACATGATATTCAGTGTGAATTCACATAGTTTTGTTTTCTATAAAAGCTTTCAAAGAAATCTGTTTGTTCCACATAATCTTTAATGAAACTTCAAATGTTTTTATTTCCTATAAAATCTTTCAATAAAATCCTCAAACTCCTCATGATCTTACATTTGTATTCAGATGTTTTTATTTTCTGTAAAAGCATTCATAGAAATTTGCTAACTCCACATGATCTTCAATGCAAATTCATATTTTTGTTTTCTATAAAAATATTCAAATTAATCCTCTAACCTCACATGAACTTCCATTTGTATTCAAATGTTTTTATTTTCTATAAAATCTTTCAAAGAAATCCTTTAACACCACATGATCTTCCAATGATATTCAAATGTTTTTCCTATAAAATCTTTCAATGAAGTTCCCTGATACCACATGACCTTCAATGCAAATTCAAATGTTTTTGTCTATATTTCTGAGATGAGGTATTATGTACACTATTCACATTATTCAGACTATTGTCCTCATCTTCGTCGCCATGTTTATAACAACCTTTCGGCCATTGTATGTTCCGGCTTTCATCAAGTGGTTGGAATGTAGAACTGAACCCTTTATTTTGCTCACTGGGGTAGACTGCTCTAGTTCCATGTGCCATGTTTAATGGATCTCAGTTGTCAATTATCTCCTGTTAATTTTTAATTCCCCTCTCCAAGTTCTCCACTGCCTTAACTCGGTTAAGGCAGTGGAACTAGAACAGTCTACTCCAGTGAGCGAAATAAAGGGTTCAGTTCGACATTCCAACCACCTGAAGAAGGCCAGAGCATAAAACAGCCAAAACAGTGTAATATGGCGACAAATAATGTAAATAGTCAAATGTTTTTTTATAAAAGCTTTCAAAGAAATCCTCTAACCCCACATAACCTACCATTTACATGCAAATTTTTTATTTTCTATAAAAGCATTCTAAGAAATCTGCTATCCCCACATGATCTTCAATGTGAATTCACATTTTATATAAAAGCTTTAAAAGTAATCTTCTAACACCATGTGTTCTTCCATCTGTATTCAAATGTTTTTATTTCCAATAAAAGCTTTCAAATTGATCCTCTATTGCCACATAATCTTCAATTTGTATAGAATTTTTTTTTTATTTTCTATAGAAGCCTTAAAAAAATCTTCTATCCCCCATATGATCTTCCATTTGTATTCAAATGATTTATTTTCCATAAAAGCTTTCAAAGAAATCCTGACACACCACATGATCTTCAATATAAATTCAAATGTTTTTATTTTCTATAAAAGCTTTAAAATCTTCTAACCACACATGATCTCCCGTTTGTATTCAATTTTTTTTAAATCCTCAAACACCACATGATCTATGTGAATTCAAATGTTTTTATTTGTATAAAAGCTTTAAAAAGAATCTATCTTCATATGATCTTCCATTTTATTCAAATGCTCTCATTTTCCAACAAAATTAATTTTCACAATCATTAAAAAGCATATCAACTTTGCTAGACTTTTGTATTTACTTATGATTTCATAAAAAGTAAATAAAATTGAATTTGAAGGAATAAAAAGTTTGCTTTTTAAAATACTCTCTGCAGAAATATCCAAATAAAACAATGGCCAAATGGTTAAAATGACATTAAGATATTCAGTCTTTGTTTTTTTTGTTGTTGTCTTAGATGTTTCTGTTATAAAAAAGCATGCTGTATATTTTTGTGATAAAGCAAAAAAAAAAATAAAGTACACTGCATATACTGTAAAATACAGTCACACTGGAAGTAACTTTTTAATAAAAAAAAGTTAAAGACTTACGTAGAGTTAATATTTATTTAGTCCCCACAGGGGTAAAAACAACACAAGGTTAGGCTTCTTTTTTGGGAGGAGGGATGGCATACATGTATATATGGATGAAATCAAAAATTGCTTAGGTGTGTTTGGCCTAAAAGTTAATAATATGAAGAACTGGCAAACTGGGTTCAAATACCAGCGAGAACGGTTTGTTTTCACTTCCTACTGATGTCCTTGAGAAAGGTATGGATAGAACTGAAAAAAAAGGAAGGAGTGAAGTAGTTAGCTTCTTTTTTTAATTCAATCCTTTAGGTTGCATAATTTTCTTTTTCTTACTCTTCCTCCAACATTGTTTAATAGATCTGCATATATTATTAAATATATACTATTTAAAAATACTTATTTATATATATATATATATATATATATATATATATATATATATATATATATATGTGTGTGTTATTCTCTCTATACAACCAGTTGAGGCTTCATCACTTATTTTTTTACCTTTTCTCTATTGCTTTTTCACAACATTTTTGGGTGCTCCTTTCGCTAGACTTCTTAAAGAATTTTTTATCTAGTATCTCATCTTGTTATTGCTTATACAGTAATAAATCAGAATTAAACAAGTAATAAAATTGCTAGAATGAGTTTCAGTGAGTCCAATAACAATGACATAAGTTACAAATAATACTATAAATAGAACTGAACCAACAAATGTCAAAAAACACAAATATATTAAAAAATAATTTTAAAAAATAGAATATCTATCCTAAAAACCCTAGACATAAAATGAGTAAATGTAAACAATTTTATATTTTTCTATACTAAAATTACATCCTGAAATGAGCTTTTATTTGTATGTAACTTAAGATGTGTATGTAGAGAATTACTCTGGGAAAACTTCTTTCCACATACTTCACAGTTGAAGGGCTTTTCTCCAGTGTGTGTCCTGATGTGCTTTTGTAAAGAATTGCTCTGGGAAAATCGCTTATCACAAACTTCACAGTGAAAAGGTTTCTCTCCTGTGTGTGTCCTTATGTGTCTCCGCAGAGAGCTCTTGTCGGAAAAAGGTCTGTCACAAACCTCACAATGAAAGGGTTTCTTCCCTGTGTGAGTTCGAATGTGTGTGCAGAGGGCACTGCTCACAGTGAACTGTCTGCCACAAAACTCACAGAAGAATGGTTTCCGTGTAGAATGAGTTTGAAGATGTTGATGCAAGAGGCTTCTTTCAGCAAGATTTTTGCCACAAATGTCACAAATGAACTGATCCTCACCAGCATGTGATATCATATGTCTTTGTAAGTTGCTTTTCAAAAAAAATCCCTTGGTACATATTTTGCAGTGGAATTCTTTTGCTGAAGTGTGAGACTTCATATGTATTTTTAAGGCACAGTTCACAAGAAAGGCTTTGCCACACACCCAACAGTTAAAAGGTTTCTTTCCAACATGAGTTTTAATGTGCTTCTGTAAAGTTCCACTAACAGAAAATGCCTTTCCACAGATGTCACAGCAGAATGGTTTTTCACCTGTATGAGATCGTATATGTGTTTGCAAGTTACGTTTGACAGAAAAGTACTTTTCACAAACTTCACACTGGAAGGATTTCTCCCCAGTGTGTGTTCGCATGTGTGTCTTCAGAGAATTGCTTTGAGAAAATTTCTTGCCACAAATCTCACAGAAAAATGGTTTCTCGCCAGTGTGGATACGGATGTGTTTCTGCAAGGAATTACTCTGAGAAAAGCTTCTGCCACAAACTTCACAATGGAATGGTTTTTCTCCTGTATGTGTCCTTATGTGTCGGCGCATTGAGCTTCGATCATTAAATGGTCGGCTGCAAATTTCACAGTGGTAAACCTTTTTCTCTGTGCAGGTCTTCATGATGCACTGTTGTTTTGAGGAATAAAACTTTTGTTTATCACCAGTTCTCAAAGAACTGGAGTAGCCTCCCATCAAAGAGTTACATCATTCTGTAAAAAAAAAAAAAAAAAATTATTCATTATATCATATTTTACAAAAAATTTGGGCCAATTACACAATATTTCAAGCTCCATTTAGGTTTATAGTTTGTAACTATGCAATGAGATAACATAAACCGTAGATTTGCTTGCAGAATATCATTACATTATTGTTACATAATTATAGTGAAATCATTAAGTTTTTATGTCAGAAGCAATTTACTTTTGGTCATATATTAATTTAAAACATTCCTTTTTACAGGCTTTATTTTTTAAATAGAATTAGATCATTCTAAATTTCAAAATTTCACTACTCTCCTTCAAAATGACTGGAAGAAAGTGATTTAAAAATGTTGTAACCTAGGGAAGGTTACAGACCAGAATAATCACATGGAGGATGGTAATGAACGATAATACTTAGGACAAGAACAACACATATAAGATTCACCAGTGGCGCATAGGAGTAGTCAACTGCTAGAAATGAGTCAAGTGAATTCCACACTGAATCTCCAACTGCAGATCGACATATAGTATTTACTACTGTATTTATATGAATGGGGACATACCCATTAAAGTCCATTGTTATGCTACAAGTAAAAACAACAATGGAAAAGAGAGGTAACAAAGCATAAACAAAATGACTCCAGTCTGTTTAACTTTGGAAATTTAGCATTGCATCCAAAGTATTCTAAAATGCTACCATTAACAAAGGAGAAAATGAAAAATAGCTAACAAATTGAATATAGCATCAAAATTTATATTATTTTTATTTGTTATAAATTTATTTGTTGTAAAACTTGATATTTCCTGTAATAAATTCTTAAGAAATATTATTATTATTTTACTTAAGTGTAAGGTAGTTCAACATTTACAATTCCTTACAGCTAACTATGTAAAGGAATGTTGATTAAAACTGCCTAAAACCATTAACTATGTATTGCTGCAAAATTATCAAATGTTGAATACACCCCTCCTCCACCAAACACATCAAATACTCTCTGAATTTCATGGCTAAGACTTATTATTTACATTCAGATTAATATCCTCTTTTCTGTTATTTCACAATGTTTTGTCCATTGTACCCTGTGGCATTCTGGGAATTTTAAACTGAGCTCTCTATTTAATCTACAAGGTTAAAAATTGTTTTCATTCTGCTGGCCATGTCTAGAGAGATGTCATCTTGTTTTTTTTACTAAGTGTCAGTTATTGCTCTCCCTGTTTCCACTAAGATTAAGTCTTTACTACTCAGCCCAGGGATTAAATTCACAGTTACCATCTCACTAGTGTTACGACCAATTACCATAGTACAAAGTTTAAAAAGGAAAGATAAAAATGCAACAACTTGTCTAAAAGATGTCCAGGTTTACCACTCCAGAGTGAAAGGATTCAATGCAGGGTCAAATACACAATTTCAGAAAAGGAA
>CAHIKZ030003142.1:1305000-1307500 GCA_903632075.3 Acanthosepion pharaonis
TTAACATTCACTGGGTTGATTATCATTTCTTGTAATATATCCAGCTATGTACACAAGAGCCATTTTTATTTCATTGGAAAGAGATGGTTTTAAATTTTCCAGATTGGTGACCTGGATTAACATCAAATTCATCAATATTTACATTTTGATTTAAAAGTAAAGATGTCTGCTTAATATGCAGCTTTTCAATACATTGTTGAACATTTATAAAATAGGTGCCACCTGATCCTTGGCGAAGTTTACCAAATTCTTTTTCTAATTGATCAGTTGAAAATTGCCCAAGTAGTACATATTTATGACTTGTAGCTAAAAGGTGTCGACATAGACTAACAATTCCATTGCAAATATGATGTATGGCAATAGCAATGTTTTGGGATAATTGTTTTTTACAATTACCTTGACTGCCAGCCATATTAAGAGCCATTTTACCAAATTCAATGATAAAATCAAGTCGGGTGTCATTTGGAGATTTGATTTCAGCTTGTAGAGGATCATTATGTAATTTATCAATGTGAAGGCATTTAACATTTAAAATTTTCCACCATGTCAAAACCTTGTTTATGAAGAGGGCAGTATCATTCTTACCTGCACTTATTTCAGACTGAGTGGAGAAGTGCATTATATGTTTTTTCAGAAAACACTCTGAGGCAAGTAGAAACCCGTTGTCTTTCTATTGGCTTTGGAGCAATGAAAATTTCATTTAAATCTGAAAGTGTGACTAGTCTTTCAGATTCAAAATGATATAACTGTTTAAGATGTGTCCATTTTGCAACTCGACTTACTCCATCATCATCAAAGATTAGTTCTCCTGTTTTTTTTCTGTCAGCCACAAATTGCGAATATTTTTCAACAGATGAACATAATCAAAAAGCAAATGTTTATTATCTTCAGTTAACCATGGTTTTTCAGGAACTATAGGATATAATTAAAAAAAAAGCTTGATTTACATGGTTGCCATCACATATAATAGACTTTACATCAGCTGGTACAGATGTGATGGCTTGGACTGTTAACTCAATTTGTTCAAATAAAAAGGTGGATGTTAATTTTGAAATTGGAATCAATTTTGTAAGAAAATTTGGACCCCCATTGAGACATATCAACATTATACCAAGTACTGTTTGAGCAAGTACAGATGGATTGTCAACTGATTTACCAAATAGTTGTTTGCCAAGATATAGCAACATCTTTTTGATATATACTTCATCATGGAGAATTATGCACCCTTTTGGACTGGTATTAAGAGTATTAAATATAGATAACAAAAAATATTTTTCATTAAGTTTTGAAACTTTTGACGTCATCCCTCATAATGTTGCTAATGAGGGTAATTGAAAATCATATCTCAATTCATTATACAATGTCCGTAATCTTGCATAGTACCCAAAAGCATGCACAACTATATCTGAGCTGTATTTTATTCCAACCATTTTGGGGGCCATTGCTAAAAATTGTTGACTCAGGATATTTTGTGATCAAAAGCCATAGAATTTAAATATCGGATGATTTCTTCCAGTTTTGACCAAGTATCAACTGTATTTATTTTTGGACAGGCTGCTAATATAACACTTAACTCCATAATGAAATGTTTCAAAGCGCAAATTGTTATAAATTTTAAATAAAGAGAGGAATACCATCAATAGATTTTGATAATTGAACAGTTAAAAATTTTAATTTAAAATATTTTCATCCAAAAATGCTACAACTGGACATATAAAATCTTTTTTGTTGAAGCAGACTTTCTTTCAAATTTGTATAATTTTATCTAATTCCAAAAAAGCATTAAGTTCATCAGCAATTTGATTTCTAACAGTACTGGAGGGTTTTTTTATATTCCTTTGAACAGAGGGTGTTGGTATTTGACTACTTGGCACACCTGACCATACAGATGGCGGATTTTTTGGACGTATTTTTCCATTAACTTTTATGGTATCAAAATTTGAAGGCCAATGTTGTTTACTTTAAAACTTTATATTAAATTTAAAAACATTCATAAGTAGCCTTTCCTTTAGTTTGGTTATTTTAATATGCTCTAAAACTATATAAATAGGAATATATATAACTTTTTTTTTTACCTTAAAGCAAGTAAAAATAATGCATTTTGTCCTTTAACAACAATATCAGAAAAATATTAAAATAAATAAAATGGTATTATTATTACTTGTCTTGTAAAATAAATTTTGTAGTTAAAAGGCGTAAAAAAGGAGACCTTTCTAAAAAAAACAAAATAATAATTAAAATATTGACATTAATTGCATGTAATAAATTTATTATTTTTATTTTTTTCTTTAATTCTAATAAGTAAAAAAATACTTACAGTTCACCAATTGGTAACTAATGTAGTAAAAATAATCATTTATTCTTTAACTTCGGAAACAAAAGTGTGAAGAAATTTGTTTTGGTTTTTTTTACTTTTAATGGAAATGTTGGATAAAGTTTTAATAGAGAAATGTTAATGAACCTTTCTCTATTAAAATTTTATTCAAATTTAATTATTCAA
>CAHIKZ030003142.1:1312500-1410000 GCA_903632075.3 Acanthosepion pharaonis
CACATTCATTAAGAGTCTTCATTTCATATTTTAGTAATACATTTCAAAGAAATTATTGTGTTATTAGAATAACATGTATGTATATAATTTTGGTAAGCACAGAAATAAAGAAATGTTTGCTTATTTGTATCTGGCAACATATTTTATCAGAGATTGTCTTGAATATCTGTTTCCTTAAGGAAGGAAAGCTTAGATTAGTATTTCTTTTAGTGGTAAAGCACTTGTTCATGGGAATATTCTATATTACATCTAGCTTTTTATTTTATTGTTAACTACAATCCTTATCTTGTATTTTAAAGAAGTTTTATTACTTAACTTTTAAGTTTTCTTTTATTATCATTTTGGTTTCAGACTACTACATAACCTACTAATATAGGGATTAGAGGATATTTAGTAATTTATTTATTGCTATCACTACAAGTTAATACAAGTTGCCAAATAGTAAATCATCTTGTAGTGGTATTGACAGACTAATTCAACCTGTACATAGATGAAAAATTGTTTTTATAACAACAATATCTATATTTATGTATATCAATGATATACAAGCACTATTAATAGGAGTTACTTCCCTTTGACTGGAATTAAAGTCTTTACTAAGGAATAATTTTTTTTTTATCTGAGCTCATAGAAAGTTGAATGAACTTGCCACTCAAAATGTTCACTGTGAGAGAGCTGAAAGAATTCTGTTTTAAAGCTGAGAATATGGTGATAAACTTTTAGCTTCAGAAAAGTTGAAGGAGTGAATGTTCCCTAATGTTTAATTAGTTTCCGCTGCTTGTAGTTGAATATTCATATAGTGATGCTTGTAATGTTTGTAATTAAGTTTCCGTAAGATTTGATACTGTGAATAGTTTTCAGTAAGTTCCAGAAGAAGTTGGTGAGTGAGAGGTTGAGCTGATTGTTCTAACTTGAATTACAATGAAGTTATTTCGTATTGAAGAACTTAAAAATTCTAACTTTGTACTTCACTGCAGTACTGATACAAGCATTGTGGACTAGTTTAGCAAATGCTAGTCATTCGTAAATTCTCACTGGTGAGGCTCACTTGTACATTCTATTTATATGTTTTTTAGTCATGTGACTGGCTCCAAAAAGCATTTCTGATTTTTGGCAGAAAATGTATTTTCATCAGGTCAGGAACTAGGTCGATGTTATTCAGACAGAGTTGAAAACATGATTTTAATATTAACTGACCAATGAGAAGTGAGAAAAATATCAAGGCTCTGTGATCCACTTTTTGCACAGAATTGCACAAAAATTGACATTGATAGAAAAATGCTAAAATCTGATTTAAACAAAATTTTCTGTCAGTACTTATTCATACATTAATGAATTGTATACAAAATAGGTTATTGTGGTTTTGTGGAAATAGAGTGGGGGGCAGTTTCACACCCAAAATACCCACTCACCTCATTTTTGATATTTTATGTGAACTTTTTAATTGCGTGTGTTCGCAAGGTTTTTTAGGTAAGTAAAAGTCTAAAAGTGTCATTTCAGTAAAAAAAAAAAAAAAAAAAAAATTCAATTAAGTGAGACTAAAAAAATCGTCATCAACCTTACCAAAAATAATTCAATAAAAGACTCAAAAAATAATTTTTTGAGATTTGGCGCTGAGTAAAATATGATCTTTCAAGAAAAAGGCTACACACGGAATATTGTTTTTTTTTTTTTTTATTATAGATGGCCCATTTACAGTGCTATTTTGAAATCCATCCAGTACCAGTTGCTCTTCATAACAGTTTGTTTTTTATTAGATAAAGTACGTTTGAAGAATTTTTTTTTAAAAAAATGTCATGTTAATGCCATTTTCGTGTATGGACATTTAAAAATATATTTTTTATTTTTACAACTACTATTTTTTTGTATGGAAATTCAAAAGGGGAATAATTCTGTGACTGCAATAGGATCACTTCAATAAGTCTTACCTCTTTTGGTAGCATTTCCTTTAGTTTAAAATAAATTTAATAAATTTTAAAAATCAGAGTAATTGAAAAAGGACTTATTGAATTCAGTTAAAAAAATACTTTATGACATCAATACACAACAGGTAAGAAAGTAATTAATCAAAAATAAACAATGAATCAAACTCAAACAAACAAAAAAGTATCCTTAACTCGTTTTTAAATTTTAATTAACAAGGCAAATTTTGAATCAATGAGTGTGTGAATATTTCATAATTTAAATTTACGCTGTCATTTTTTTTAATAAGATTCGATATGTTAATTTGATGCAATTTTCAAATATTTATGTTTTAAAAATTAACAATATTTTTTGTGTGAGTAAATTAGAATTTTATATTCATTTCTTTAAATTATTATGTCTCTGAAAATATTTTAATTGAAATTTAAAAAAAAAAAGAGAAAAATACTAAAAATCGGGCCTAATATTTTTTTTACCAAGTTTATGAATAAAAACGAAAAATTTTTAAAAATCAATAAAAATGTGTGTGTGTGTGTGTGTGTGTGTGTGTGTGTGTGTGTGTGTGTGTGTGTGTGTAACCCTGGAATGTGAAAAATTGTTAGTAAAAAGTGAAATTCAACAAAGTCTGTGTGTGACAAAAAAAAAAGCCGGTGGGGGTCAACAACAAAAAAAATCGTGTAATTCAATCTAGAAAGACCATGTAGCTCAATTTTTCGATTTACGGTACAAGGGCAAATGGGTTGAAAATTAAAGGAAAAAGACTGTCTGTGTAACGCCAAAAAAGTGAAAATAGCACGATTTCTCTTCTTTGCCTTGGCAGCAAACACTAAAAGAGCAAAATATCTCAACTTTCCCAAGAAAAAGATGTATTCACTGATTTTACGGTGCATAGGCATCTACAGGGGTCATGTAACATCAGGCTTTCGTCTACTTTACGAACAAACTTTCTTTTTGTATTCATTGAAAATAAAGAGCGAACAAGATCGTCCTTGTGTCAAGTTTTCTCACAAATCATTCAGTTAGGCACCCCTTTGGCACACTGACACCTATGAGTCATTTCTAACAATTTATTTTATTTTTGAAAGTATCTTTTTTACTTTTTCTTTACTTTTCTAACGTTGTTTTCAATTGAATGGAAATTTTAAAAAATATTTATCAATCAGACTGTCCTTTTGTTGCCAACACGTCATTGAATTGAAAAAGTAAAGAAGTGAATAAATTCTAGTGACAAATAAAATAAAGAAATAAGCGCAAATGAAATGTAAATATACAAATAATGGTTTGGAATCGAAAATGATATTCAAAAAAGAAACAAATTCAAACTTAATTTAAAAATTAAAAATATACTTAACCTTTTTTTAATTTTGTATTATTTTCTTTTCTGGTGATCGCCTCATATATCTCTGTCATCATCCGTAAATAAGTACAAAGTCGTAGTGACCGAATATTTTAAATCAACAGGTTAAAAATAAGCGTAAAAAGCCTTTTTTTTTTTTTTTTTTTTTTTTTTTTTTTTAGAAAAGCTAAGTGAAAATAACAACAACAGCGCTTATCGCTTTGCTTAAAACCTGAGAATGAAGCAGTCGGTGAAAACTGTCACTCGTCCCCGCTTCAAAAACATCCGTTTCATTATGAACACAACTCAATGATTTATGCCACTTTGTAACTCAAAGCAATTTTAGATAATGTTAGTCTCGTCCATAACGTAGGAGAGAATATGATTTACCCGTGTAAAGGAAAGGAAAAAGAAATATGACCGCCCTAACACCTTAATTTAAGAAAAACACGGTCTCCGAGCCAAGAGAATTGGCGAGAGTGGTTGGGCGTATGCAAATTTGTTGAGGGATCAGCTAGGCATAAAACACCACACGCGAGGGGGGAAAAAAGAAGACCTCTGCTTGTCGACTCTCTGCCGTTGGGCAGAGAGAAACCCAGACGAGGCTATGCCAAAGGGTAGAGTCTCGTCTGGGGAGCTAGACACCTACCAGACCCAGTGTATACAGGGTTTCTACGGACAATATTTGACCGAGTCTAGGGGATCGGAAAGACCCACATAAAAAACCGGCCTTGTGCCACATTGAAGAGTAAGCGTTCTCAAAGCAAATTTGTGGCTTTCACAACACAAAGAAAGAAAATAACTTGTAACACGTCAGGAAAATAACTCACGAACGCCGTAGCCAAAACTGCCCGAATTTTCCTAATATTTATTTGCATTAAAATACAAAATGTGGCACAAGGCCAAAAAGGGGGATGGGGAATGACGGTCTTCTTCTGTCTTAAATCTAAAACTTAGCTAGTCACAGACACTGACCCAAACATGCCAACAATACTCCATTCACCAAAACATCACATTCACTCCTACCTTTCTTACTACGTCCACCATAATACCTCAGTTTCTCTATGAAGTCCTAACCAGTCCCCTTATTTACAGATATTGTTCATGGGGGAAGGGTCATAAAATAACTTTTAAAATCCCCAAATGAATATTTACAAAGTGAATTAACTATTTACAATAAACTAAACAAAACTGAGTTAGTAATAAAACCCCCCACAAACTATGAATGTGGCAGAAATATCAGTTAACCGGACGAAATCGATGCGGGACTAAGAAAATAATGACACATTCAAACCATCAAGCATACACACAAACACTCACTCATTCATACACAACAACAAATACGAAAGCACACACCCGAAACGAAAGGCGCCCCGCATCCACCAGAAAACTGACATCACTAACCACCTAACGAAGGGAGGGGATGGGGAATTAAACAAAAGTAAAAAAAAAAAAAAATAGGGACAGAAAAAAAAAGGACCAATGAGCTTACATACCCTAGCTAAGTTAACCGGGGAAAAAAAAAGGAAACTAAAAATTCAAAAACGAAAACCTAGTCTAGCCTAATATCTGGGTGGGTTGCCTATGTTCAACCCTGCTAGGACAAAATTCTGTACCTAACCGACATACAAATGCCACTCTAGGTCAGCCCCTTTCACTCTACACATTCGCGCAAGATTCACCCACCTTTTGCCGAATTCTGATGATGGGAGCCGCCGCCTTTCCGTCCTGATCTTGACTTTAAGCTGATGCCTAAAGTACAAGATCAGTTGGGAAGAGGTGAACTTCTCGCCTTCATAGAATCCCTTCTGTCGCGTCGTCCAAATCACGACTCGCATAACCCCTAGTAAGCAACAGAACACATAGTGTTCAGCCTTCGTCAATTGCGATACCACATTGCTACAAACAGAACTGGCTTCCAGGACAAAAAACTTTCCCTGCAGCATGCGAACCATGAGGCCTTCAACAAACTTGTATTAACGGCACTACCGTCTTGCACTGAAAAAGGCGTGACCAATGGTCTCGACTTCCCCAGTACAGCGACGACAGTTTGATATTTCTCCAAGCCTGCTGAACAAAGTCTTTTGCCGACCCAGAGGGCCCCACGAATCATCAGCCAGGTGAGTGATGCCTCATCGTTAGCGAGACATTTCAACCCAGGCGCCCAAGGCCATATCGAGCGAGCCTCCTGCTTCGTAAGACCGAGCTCGTCGATCAGAGTATCTCGAACGGACCCCCTAACTAACACTCGATATAATGCCTTACGAGACAACGCTTGGGCGTCGGAGAGGCCATCCGACGTCCGCAAGAGGAGCTTCAAAGCACGACGACATTCGCGGTAGAAGGAGCACTCGAGACGAGGAGTACGACCGGCCTCCTCCTCGCACGAGTGCACACTTCTCAGGGATGGGAAATGCTTTCGGACATCTTCTTTCCAAAAGGTGCCCACCTCATCCAAACCACGACACATTCGGTCTAGAAAGGTAATGCGAAGCATATATTGACGAATCTCAATGCTAGGCATACCCAGACCGCCCTCAGAAGGATGAAGGCAACAGATCTCGCGAGATGCCATATGGGCCTTGCCTCTCCACAAGAGAACAAGGCCTTGACTAATGACATTAGTCGGGCATACGGGAGTGGAAGCACAGAAAGACGGTAGAAGAGGATCGGATAGATGTGAAACACAAACTTCCGCCCTTCCCTTCAGGGAAAGTCTCCTCCGAGACCACAGATTACCCGCAGCCTCGGCCTGCCCTTGTACCTCCGACCAATTCATTTCCAACTGGAGATCAGGACCGAACCAGACGCCGAGTATCTTGATCGGCCCATCCGTCCAGAGGAAAGGTCCGGGAAGAGAAACTCCTTCCACGCACCCAACCGCAAGCCCACAGACTTATCGCGGTTGATCTTGGCCCCTGTCACCATCTCATACCCACTGATCTGCTTACTGACTTCGTTAATCTCGGCTCTGCTCGACACAAGAACCGAAACGTCGTCAGCATAGGCAGAATACCTGGCCGAGGTGGAAGCACCAGGCAGCGAAATTCCGCGTAGGACCGGATTCGCCTTCAACTTGCGAAGGAAAGGTTCCAACGCAAGAACGTAAAGCAGAGGCGATAGCGGACAAACTTGACGAATGGAGCGAGACAATACGAAAGGCTTCGATCTTACCCCATTCACTTCCACCAGCGCACCGGGGTCGCATACAAGAGTCGGATCCAGGAGCGAAAGTCGGCTCCGAAACCAGCCGCCGAAAGGACAGCCTCCAGAAATCGATGGTCAACCCTATCGAAGGCCTTGGACTGATCCAAATTGATCAGCGCGGCTTCACTGTCGACTTGTTCTAAGATCAAGCGTACCATATGAAGGTTATCCTGAATAGTCCTGCCCTTCACAGCGCAAGTCTGTTCAGGGCCAATCAGACTAGACAGGACAAGCTGCAAACGGTTGGCTAAGATCTTCGCCAAAATCTTTAAGTCAGTGTTTAACATTGTTAAAGGGCGAAAGTTCCCTAACCCATCCCCACCGTCCTTGTCCTTACGCAGCAACTTGATGACACCCCTGGTGAAGCGTTGAGGTAAAGACCCCTACCTCATCCAGTGGTTGTACATCAGTTCCAGCAAAGGAACAAAAACGTGCGACAACCTCAAGTAAACTTCGTAGGGAAGACCATCTAATCCCGGAGACTTATCCAGGCCAACCTGCTTCAGCGCTTCCCAGATTTCCGACTCTGTTATGGGACCCTCGCACCTAGCCACTTCAGCTGCCGAGAGGCAGGGAAAGTCAGCTAAATAGGCGTCGAACTGAGCAGAGCTCAGACCGGGCTCCCTGGTGAAAAGCTCCTGAAAGTAATCTCGAAAGACCTCACATATGCCCGCGTTTGTAGTCACGGTAATGTGACGCACGCTATATGTCGCCTGGCCGCGTTTCGATTTTCCTCTACACGCAGTTCAGCGGCCATATTCGTTGCCTCAGAAGACATTCTTTTTAACCTAGCCCTAACTACCAGAGATTGATCCTTCTTGATAAGCAAGGGCCAACTCTGCCTTAGCTAAGACTATGTCCCCACTAACACGGGATTTCACGGCCCGATCAACTTTTTCTTCTAAAGCCGTTTGCGCCGCTAGTCTATCTAGATTGAGTCGACGACTAAAATCGGCAGCAAACGTTCGAATCTTAGATTTTAAATTGCCCCACCAGACATTTCCCACAACCGCTCCCGTCAATTCCCTTTGGATCGTTAGTAACAGCTGGTCCCGGAAACCCTGATCACTAAAAAGCGAACAGTTCAATTTCCAGTAACCAGCCAACCTAACCTTAGGTTTATCTAGTTTACACGGACCCGGACAAGCCTATGATCCGTATAAACTATATAATGGAAACTTGGACACCCTAAGAGCCCTACATCGACTCTCCTAACTAAGACTCGGTCCAGGTAGCTCGCAAACGAGCCAGGAGCCGAGTTGCCACTAGTTGTCCAAGTCCAAGCTACCTCCCGAGGGTGTTCATTCCGGAACTTATCGACGAGATCAAACCCATCGATAAGGTCCCGAAATGGCTTCACATCCGGGTTGTTAGTACCTTTTTTGTGCCCTATGCGATCTATATCGGGGTCAAGGACGGCATTCCAATCCCCCGCTAAAACTACCCGACGAGACGTCGTCAAGAACGGCGCGATCTGCCGAAACAAAGCAGGCCGCTCGGAATGGGTATTGGGCGCATAAACCCCAATGAGACGGATCCGCGAAGACAAGGGTACATGCAGCCTTCAAAGACCTGCTCACTAGCCAAGAGACACCCCTCGAACGACCATCAAAACATGCTGAATAAAGTGCGAACCCCTTAGACAGTATATTCTCACGATCATGAGAAGAAAACCGGGTCTCTTGTAAACAACATATATTCACCCCGAGGCGCTGAAGGTCACGAGAGAGCCTCGCCCTGCGAGACTCGGACCTCAGGCCCCGGACATTTAAACTAGCTAACTAAAGTGCCATTGTGAAACCGATTAGGGTTGTCCTTCAGGATAGAACATGGCTGGGGTGAGGACACCGACAGCTCGTCCCATGGAATCAGACGCCATCTCATTCTCGACGGTATCATCCTGAGACAAGCCGCCGATGTCCGAAGGGTAGGTGAGTTTCAAAGCTCTATAAAGGGATGGGTGAACAAAAACTGGGACCCTCCCTTTAAGTTTCTGGTTTGCTTCATCCGAATCTGGGTCCAACAGGTAGGCAGCAGGGGGCACCATTTTTAGAGATGACTGGGCCTCCTCTATCATGCCCCAAATCTCCCGCGTACCCGGGCCAGTTCTGATTACGGTCAAAATCCTTTTGGCAGACGGGAAGTTTACGGGATTTTCCACCTCGACCCCGTTTATCTTCTGAAAGTTCCAGAGAACTTTTAAATCCTTTGGGTTTCTCGTCTGCCCGAACACCCTTTCTCCCTGGGAGATATGGAGGTTTGATTTTTTTTTTTCTTCATGTCGGTCGCAGTTTGAGATTCGGGGCTTCTGCCCCTTTTTTTGTGAGGTGAATGAACGGGAGTAGACATGGGTGAGGGATTTGGTGTGGTAGAGGGAGTCCAACCCGAAGGTGTTCTTACTGGAGAAGGTTTGGACGAATGTATTTTTTTGACAGGTGAGTTCGACAAAGATTTTGGCGGAGGTGGCTTGGTGAATTTAGATGAAGGGGAAGACGAGGGCAGAAGATAGGGGGCCCGGTGCCCCTGCGATTTTTTTACTTTTACCCCGTTTAGCCTCCAATTTTTTCTTTCAAATTTTTGAGATCTAAAATCTTCTGCCAGCTTGGTTCGTCTTTTTTGTGTTTCACTAGCATTTTTAGCATATGACGTCGAGGCGTCGCCCTCAGAGCTGACAGAGGGAATGGGGCTGTAGGTGACTTTGTCCCTGGTGTCATGTTGGGACTGAGGAACCGCTGTTTGGGTCTTCCCTTGCCCCTAACTACGAGGCGCCATTCCCCTCGTCCTTCTCCTTATCCACACTTGTGGCAGGCGTTGGTTTCGGGGGTAATGAGGGTTGGGACCCAACCGAGGGACTTTGCCCATCGGTCCGCCTCGCAGCTAGGCCCATTACAGGCGCCGCGGATTTTTTCCTTATCGGCCAAGGGGGATTTTGGTCACCTACGACCGGAACTCCAGGGGCCTTCTTCCCTGGGCAGGAGGAGGAAAGGTGACCAGTCTCTCCACACCTCCAGCAAGTTGGTCGCCTACCAGTCACTATGACCGGCATTTTCCGGTCGCCTAACACCAAACAGTTGGGGACGGACTTGAAGGCGTTCTGGTCAAGCATAATATCGAAAGTCCATCCCCCGTTCAAATTGTCGGAGAGAGCCCCTAAAATTTGGCCGTACTGCATAAAAAATGCAGCCAGGAGCTCTCCCGAAATTTGAGGAGGAACCTCGAAAACGGCCACCCTGGTCCGCCTGCGGCCTTCATACTCGGTTCTTATTATTAAATCTTTCGTAATTAATTCTTTTTTGGCCATGGCCAGGCAATCTTCCGGTGTGGGCAGCAGAATGTCCCACATGAAGAAACCCGTACCCTTGATAACTCTTTGGGGTTTTATCCCCAGGGACAAAAGTGATTTGATCACAGTGTCTTTTGTGGAGCGACAAATCTTTCGGGTTTTCTTGTCGACCACAAAAACGGTCACCATTCTCTTTGAGAACATATCGAGCTCCTGGACATCATCGACGAACCCATCTTTATTAACAAGATGGGCGTAACCTTTCGCCTTATCCAGGAAATCCGCCATGTTCAGAATACAACTAGGGGGGGGGGACTTCCAGCAAGAGGGCAACACCTCTTTCGTCTTATTTTGAGCCTCTTTAGGCACTTGGTCTGGTTTAGTGGCATCTCCTTTTTTGGAAATGCTTTTGTCAGTTTTGGGGCTGACATCAGCCCGCTTTTCAGCTTTCTTTTCAGTGTGGTCGGCTTTAGCGGCCGAACCAAACAGGTCTTTTTTAACATTGGCCCGACTGTTGCCGTCGGCCATGTTGTAAAAAATCGTGGAGACTACCACCTACGGGTTTTAAAATTCTTCACAATCACGGGGAGAGGAGTTGGGGAAAATATAAAAATATAAAACAAATAAAGAAAGCCTGGATAAACCAGGAAATAAAACTTTAAGGATAAACAAAAAACTGAAAGAAAAAAAAGGTAAGACTTTTTTTTTTAAACAAAAAAATAAAAAATGGCGCCCGAAGGCAGCCGAAAATAAAAGGAAAACCCAAAAACTTCTCTTTTTTTTTCACAAACTTCAAATGTAGAAAAAGAATTAAAAAAAAGATAAAGTTTTGCGGCTGACGCCGCTAAAGAAAATGAATTAAAAGAAAAATAAACTAGTCAAACCTAAACAAAAAGGAGAAAGAAGGCGACTGAAGTCACTAAGAAAATAAAAAAAATAAAACACAAAGCTTCTTTTTCTTTTTTCTTTTGTCTAAACTGTTCTCTTTTTTTTAAAACTGATAGGAAATAAACAAAAATAAGAAAGTAGTTGTCCGGTAAGACTTTGTCAAACCGGACTAAAAAAAAGAAAAAATGTGGGCCGAAGCCCAAAAACAAATTAAAAACAAACAAAAGAAATAGAAAAAATTAAAAAGAATGAAACTAAAACAATAACTTATCAGCCAAAGGTCCGGTGTTTCAAACAAAAAGGTTCTTCCAAATCTTCAAGTAAATCAAATTTTCGCTGAGCAGCAGTAACAGCAGTACAAAAAAAATCCAAAAGCAAACAAAACAGAAGTCAAAAAACCGTCCAACAAAGGTCAGTGGATCTCTTCTTCCTTCTGCCCGAATTTTCCTTCCCCGAGTCGACAACACCAACTGCTTTTATCGGCAGAACCTATTTTTTCCATTCGTCGACAGCCGGGATAGGATGTTCCGTAATTTGCATATTAATACACTCTTATAGCGACTCCTGCGACGAACTTGTTTCTTTTTCGCTTGGGTTGACGAGGTAAGTCGCTATAAGAGTTTTGCTGACTACTTTTTGGCAATCCCTCCCCGGCAGATCGCACACAAAACACGAACTTTTTTCCGGGGTACTTGATTATCTCGTTCACTACACTCCCCCCTGTCACATAAGTGACACTCATGGGCGGGCCTCTTTATTCTTAAGCTTCTCCGGAGCGGGGCAACTGTGGGAGGAGATTGTGTGTTATATTCTGAGGTTTCTTCTGATCTGACAACCTCATGCGCAGAGTCTTCATCATCTGAAGAATGTTCTGAAGATTCTTCTTCTGAGGATTCTTCTGGTCTGACAACCTCACGCACAGAGTCTTCACCATCTGAAGGGGTGCTAGCCCTACCTCCGATGGTAATTATTTGTTCACTTTCTGAGCACTCACTGCTAGTGTCACTTGTTGACGTATCTGTACCTACATAGTGACGCAAGTCCTTTATGTGTCTTGGTATGCCATCAACCAGCACAGAACGCGAGTTACTTAGTCCAGTGACTTGCCCCACCCGGTACCGGGTTGTACACCGGCTATGTGGAGATTTCACCCACACGCGATCGCCCAAGTCATACGGCGCTTGTTCGTTTATCCGTTCAGTTGAACGCGTTGCGTCAATGCCTCGTAGCCGGACTTTATACTGATAAATCATGTTGGCTGGCGCAGTTGAGGGCGATACATTATTGTCTCTCGGAGTAACATTGTACCAATACACCGCCTCCATTATGGAACACTGCTTCCTAGCAGCGATTCTTTTGATGCTCCGATGACATCGCTCGACTATGCCATTCCCTGATGGGACATACGCGCAGCGAAATCTGAGGTGTACTCCCCATGAAGCCACAAAATCTTTGAATAGTTCACTGCGGAATGCAGTGTCGTTGTCAGTGAGGAGTTCCGTCGGAGGTCCACGTTCAAAGAACAATGACCCCAAGTGGTCAATGACGCTTGCGGAATCCTGTCGACGCAGACGCCGCCAAATAGTGATGTCCGTTATAATGGGTGATGTCCATTCCAACACGGTGCCACACCTTGCTTACACTCACTTGTCCTTTTTGCCATTGCACAGGTGCTGGGTCGATGGACTGACACTCCTTGCATTCTCTGACCACTGCCCTGACAGCAGCTTTGGATACGGAGGGATCAATCTGCCTCACGAAATATAAGGTCCGTTTTACACCGGGATGTCTGCTTTGGCAATGCACAGATTTTAGTAAATCTGAGTTATAGTTGCTCGTTGATGTTACACAGACATGTTCTACCGGCTCTACCTCTTTCTTAATAGCGTCAAGCCATTTTTGGGGTACCCTTGTTAAAGTATCGGCCTTGTTCTGCTGTGATCTGACCAGCTGTATGTCTACGGATAAGTGGTATTCACTTACCAACTTTCCCAGTGTGTCTAGCCTCCTTCGAATGAGCATCTCGCTCGCAGCCTTTGTACGTATCCTAGCCTTCCCCGTAAGAGTGTCTGCTATCCACTTATACACGCATGCGGAATCCGTGAATAAATGCAATACCTTTGCATTCCATTGAAGGGCCGCAGTGACTCCCCTGATAACGGCGTCTAATTCTGACAGGTTGATATGTTGCGTATCCTTCTCGGGACGCAACCAACACGCATCTTCCACGACAGTGTCACCTACTTCAAGAGACACTCCTGTTGCAAGGGAGCTCGCGTCGACCCAGACGTTAAATTCACATCCGTCAACGCACCATTTACCACGTACGGGGTCGTCTTGACGCACCCTAGTAATGACTTCCCCTATCATGTGTCTAAGGGGAGCATCATTGGTTGTGTCATCCCAACCGGAAGTGACAGATCGCACACAAAACACGAACTTTTTTCCGGGGTACTTGATTATCTCGTTCACTACACACATCCTGCATTGTGGAGCGGTTTAGAGTACTGTGTTGTACAGAGACACTTTGTAGTTGGGAAAATGATTACTTGAGTTAATTTCACACAAGCTATTTCGGCAAAAATGACGGAGGAGAAGTTTGACCACAAACTCATCCCTGAGGTCGACTGCTTTGTGTCTGAACCATCAACGGTCAGGTGGATTGAGAAGGCTGAGTTGATCTGTAAAATGTGCCAGATGAAACATCCAGAACATGTAGCCCCCTTAAGTCTGATTGGTGGTGCGTTTGATATCTACCAGCAGGTGAGGGAAGAAGAAAAGGAGGATTTCAGCCAGATGAAATCCGTATTGTACACAACTTTTGCTACAGGTGTTGTTACTTTTTTTTTTTTTTGGCTTATGTGCAATTTGCTGAGCGACGGCTCCGTCCCGGGAAATAGGTGAATGTCTACCTAGCGGATTTACGATAACTCAGTTCTGTTCGGTGGAATGACCGATCCTGGCCTGACATGTGCGTTCGTGCGAGGGCTACCAGATCAGGTAAACGTATCCTTCGCGCTGTTGGCTCCGGGTCGAGCGCGAGCAATCATGAAAGATAATGGGGGAGGCTCTGGCAGTTGTGGTGGTACGAACAATACGAGATGAGGCGAGGAAATTTTCTACCGGGTATCCGCGTGCCTCCATAACATGCCATCGTTGCAGCGGTCCCAATCATTTTGCAAATGATTGCAAAGGACCGTACACCGGAAGGCGGGGACCCCGGATACGATGTTACAAGTGCGACGTGGCGGTGGACCAAGTATTCCGCAATTGCCCGGGAAACGAGTCAGGGGAATAGGCCTCAGTGCCAGTCTACTCTCCGAGCCCTATATGAAGGAGGCGCTACCCGCAATTGCCGTTCGCATCAATGGAATCAGGAGTTTAGCCTTGCTAGACACAGACTGCTTTGTCGCTCTTGGAACAGGAAAGAAGTGGACGGACTCACTGTTGGTGAAAGAACCCTGTGGTGCTCTGTGGTAGGACTTGTTCAACTTGACGTGAGCAACAGGCGTCCTATCGATGTTGCGGTTTTAGTTGTAGACGGAAAATTGCTGGGGTTGGAATTTGATATCATCAAGAAGTTGGGAGGAGTATGTGTGACCAGTGATGGGATTGTGATCTTTCCTCAACTAGATCGACATTTGTGTGCAGACATCACCACCAAAGAGCCTGACTTCCATGTAGAGTATGACCAGAACAGGAAGATCTGAATTGTGACTTGGAAGTGGTCCGGTGACCAGTTACCAGACGCCACCTGCGCCGAAGAACCAGACAGCTGAACATCCGATACCAAACCGTTCAGGGAGAAGTATACTCGCGATCTACACAGTGGCATAGGTAGGTGAGTGCACTTTTGGTCCGCGGTGAGTTTTCAAAAAAGGAAAAAAAATAGCATAATTTCAATAATTTTTGCAACAAAAGGAAGAAGATAGGGTTAAAATGAAGCCAATTTTTCTTTGATATGGCTGACTCAAAGCCAGCCAGCAATAAAAAAATATTCTCCAAAACGCGCTGTTAGCTGGTGGAGATAAACCCCACTTACAAGACGTGAGCAAAAGATGTGAAAAAAATTTGAATATTTTTAAAGGATTTGATGTTGGGTTGGATTAAGTGAATTTAGTGAATCCATTTTTTTTTCACACCTATGTGAGAAGTCCAGACTTTGGCGTCAGTTCTTTGATTTTGATTTTTCATGTCAGTGATCTGTTAGTGAAAAAAATTAAATAAATAAGTGAACTAATTGTTTTATTTTAATCTTATCATAGTCCTATCTTTAATACGGATATAAAATCGCTACTTTTCATAAATTATAAAATAGATAAATAAATTGAAATAATTTCAATGCTTTAAGGATATCATGTGCATTCCAATTTTTTATGGAAATGTCGCACAGAAATTTAAAAGAAAATTCCAAAAATGTGCATTTTTTTTTCAATTTACAAGTTTTCATGGTAGTAAAACAATGCAATGTTTTATTCTTTTGTTTGGATTGTTAAGTTCTATTAAGCAAAATAGACTAAGAATTGAAAGTATGATAATATCTATTTCAGCTTTTAAAAGTGAAATTAATTTTATCGGACTTTTAATTCTTAGTCTAGAATTGAAATAAATTTTTTTTTTAAATTTAGAATTGAAATAAATATTTAAAATAAACTTATAAATTATCAATTAAAAGTACAATGTGTTTCTTTTTTTGTCTTTCTTTTTAAATAAAACAGAGGATAAAACATGTTATCTTTCTTTTAATATGGTAAAAAGTTTTTAAAGTTTTCCCGATTTAGAAAAAAAGAAGTAACGTCTTCGTTTTCTTACATATCCCCAGTTTTTTTTTGTTTTTTTTTTAAATAAATAAACATAATTGTACTTTTATTTCATAATTTATCAGTGAGAAGTTATAAACACAGCATTAACAGAAACATGGAATCATACGGGCATTAGATTCTGAGAAATGAATAAAAATATAAAAAATTGATGGGTGTACGAATAATTTCGTCATTGACTATATATATATATATAGATAGATAGATAGATAGATAGATAGATAAACTGACTTTCCCTGGCGATCCGCTTAGGTGAAAACCTGGGTAGGTTTGTCTGGCTCACTAGGTTTATCTAGGTCCGCTCTACGGTTGTATCGAGCTCTTTTGTTAGTTAGTTGTTTACTCATGTCGGGGTTTTTTTCTTTGGGCTTCAAACCTGTATCTGTGCGATTTTTTTCGACAGACTTTCATGTTTCTAGCTCTTTCTTTTTTTAAAACCTTTTTTTTTCCCTCCAGATTGATTTGATTATTGGCAAATCAAAAATTCGAAGGTTTTTCGAAACGAGTATAGTTACCTATATATATATATATATATATATATATATATATATATATATATATATATAAACTTTAAGGGGATAATGTGCATTGTAATACTGTATTCCTTCTGGGGAGGGGCAGAAGACTTGATGGTCGCCCCGGGCGGCAAAAACACTAACTACGCCACTGGAGTTACGAACCTGGATAGATAACGGCTGGTTACTTCCGTATCCCGAGGAAGAACTTGGGCGTCTAATGGTTGTGCTGCAAGAAAAACAGAAGGTCTGCCCAGTCGTGGATTATCGGGAGCTCAATCAATATATTGACGCGCACACAGCTAATGCAGATGTTTGCACGCAAAAACTAATGGGAACGGCAACAGGAAGGAGCGAACGTCACCGTGCTGGATTTGCGCCGTGCCTATCTGCAGGTCCATGTTGACAAATCGTTATGGTCCTTTCGAACAGTGAAGATAAACGGGTAAAGATACTGTCTTACCCGTTTGGGATTTGGGCTCAACGTGGCACCGCTAATCATGCGATCACTGGGGCGATTCGGACTGAGAAGTAAGAATCCGGAGCGTTTAGAGAGTGGCACCTACGTGCTGGGATTACGTGTTTGGGGGGAGCAGGGTAACTGCAATAGAGTCGCGGGAGAGAACTCCCACCGTTGCTACCTAACGTGCTCACCCGTCGGAGCATCTTTTCACTGTGTGGGAAGTTGACTAAACATTTGCCAGTATGTAAATGGCTCCGTATCGCAACCGCATTCATAAAAAGGGGCGCGAACTCTGTGACAACTAGCTGGGACGTTGAGATGCGGGACCCACCACTGACTTGGATGCTAACGGACATAGTTACCCGATTGGCAGAGAGTGGTTGGTTTTTTGATGAACACGGTCACCGTGTGGGATGGCGCATGCTTTGGCCACCGGTGTCGTTGTGGAAAGCAGCAAATCCCTGGTCGAAGATGCCTGTTGGCTGCGATCAGGACGCGAAGACGAGCATATCAACCTAGCAGAGCTCGACGCGATCTTGAGAGGTATCAACATGGCAATGGAGAGCGACTGTGATTCACCTAAAGACCGTGTGCATCAATGGGTTTCTGGTACGTTATCTGGAAAGTCTCAAGTGCGCACGAAGGCGGCAACAGAAATGTTAATAAGACGTCGGCTCAGTACAATCAAGGAACTGGTGGAGGAATATAAATTAACTATTGACATAGAGCTCGTCAGATCCCATGCGAACCGAGCCGATCAGCTCACCAGAGTGCCTCAACGATGCGATTCGGACAGAAACGGAACCAGTGTGCGCCACATCTATAAAAGAGCAGGAATCCACCCACATTCAAGCCATCAATCGACGTAGTGGGCATCCCGGTGTGAAGCATACCTTGTATTTTGTAAGACATATCAGCCCTTAGGTCTCAAAGGCAGCTGTCCTGGCGGTGGTTAGAGAATGCGAGGTGTGCGAATCTACAGACTCGGCGACAATGCATTGAAAAATTGGACGGTTGGATGTGCGCGAGAGTTGGAGCATGATGGGGATGGACATTACGAAGGCCGGCATTACCTGATCCTGAAAGACTGTGGCCCTAGTCGGTTTTCCATCTGTTGACTGTTACGACATCAAGATGCTGCCAGCATGATCTGACAGCTGGAGTCGTTATTCTGCGAGAGAGTGCCAACTGCCGAGCTGCTCATCGACAATGTTGCAGCATTCTGTGGGGAGGTTCGCGAGTTTTGAACCAACAGGAAATGTCATCTTGGGGAGATGGCATCGTACCATCAAGCGTATCGCTACTTGGTCGGGATGTTCCATTATAGAGGTGTTATATTGGTATAACGTGACACCAAAAGACGACGCAACAGCTTCGCCGACACTAGCTAACACTATATACAACTATCAAGCCCGCATAAAAGGTGTCGATGTCGCACCACCAAGTGAACACACAGATCCTGGAGTCTACAGAGAGGGGGATTCGGTATGGGTAAAGACCCTATATGGTCGATGTTTGATGCAATTCAAAAAAGGATCGGTGACAGGAGTCACACATTCAGTTCTTATCACTGGAACGCTACGTCATATTAGAGACCTCCGCTCGCGCCAGAGATTTGCATCGTCGGAAGATGACAGCAGTGAAAAGTCGTCTGAGAGCGACTCAAATACGCCGCTGTTTTTCAGTGCAGGGCCAGACAATTCATCTGCGGAACCGGAAGAAACAGATTCTGAAGACAACAATGATGATGTCAAGAACGAGAGAGACCAAGTGGGCACAAATGGAGAAGAGATGAGTATATCCCATCCACTTTTATGTAGAAGCACTCGACGAAGGTGACCGCCATCTCCGTGTCATTTATATGATGAAGAGATCAGGGAGGAGTGTAGGAAAGATGACGACTTACCCCGTGTGGCAAAGTGAGCACGTATATGCCTGGCTTGTAAAATGAGTGAAGGAAAGGAAAAAAGAAAGATGACCGCCTTAACACCTTAATTTAAGAAAAAACACGGTCTCGGAGTTGAGAATTGGCAAGAGTGGTTGGGCGTATACAAATTTGTCGCAAGATCAGCTAGGTATAAAACACCACGCACGAGAGAAAAACGACGAGATGATCGTGAACCTGGTACTGCATATACGGAGAGACTTTGTAGTTAGGAAAGCAATTACTTGGTCAGTTTCACACACATAAAATAAATGGTTCTTATTCATAATTTGAAATACAAAATTTCTTTCTCGTTGGAAAATATAAATCTTACTAGTTTAATCACGTGGAAATTTAAATATTTCTTACTTACTTCCATTACTGGTGAGTTCTGTCAAGTTTGTAACTGAAAGGTAATTAGAACAAAGCAAGTATGTAAGAATCGTCTACCCAGGTTTTTGTTGTTTTCTGAGTGTCGAAAGTTCAAACATTTAACAACAACACATCTTTTAAATGAAATGCAAATAAGGTCACGCACTATTTCAAACTCAGTGTTCGGGGCATGTATATTAAAAAATTTCAAGATGTTTTGTTGTTCTGAAGAAGCTTCTGGAGCTGTTAGTCCTTTGATCTTGTATAGATGACTCCTCGAGTGCTTAGAACGTTCGCTTTCTGATCATTTAAACCTGGGTTTGAATTTCGCTATGGTTGATTTGTCAATTTTCAAGAAGGTGGCTTCTTGATGTTATCGGTCTGGTAGGAGGCGATCCCAGAATGTGGCACCTTTGGAAAGTGCCTGAAAACCAGACCGTGAGTTGACCCAAGAATTTTGAGTGAAATTGGATAGACGGAACTCCTTGGGAGACGTCGCTGGTTGTACTAGCACAAGTCATCGTGAACGAGGGTTTGAGTTTGCTGACCTTGTTCAAATTGTTGATCATACTAGGTAACGCGTCTCTCCCAGAAACTGAGGTCCACTCAGCATAGTTGCTGTATTTTTGCCTGAGCAGGCATCTGCAGCAGGATTTGGCTAGTTGTTTGGTCAGCCTTTATTTACAGATAACTGGTATTCTGTGCAAGTGCCTTTAGAAGGAAAGCATTAATGCCACGAGACATGGTGTCTGCAGGAATTATTATTTTTGTAAAAAAAATGGTTTCTACTGGCTGTCAATTTACTAGTAGAAGAGATAACTGCCAAACACAATACCTTGCTTGAAGCAATATGATACAATTCAACTGCATAGGACAATGCTCATATAATTTTGTGAATTGCTGCCTTAGTAAAATTCTCCTCACATATGTCTTAATTAAATATCCTGCAATGCAGGAAAATATCTCTGTAATAGTATGAGGGAATAAAATACTTTGTTGGGGTCAGGTAAATACGTCTTCACCTCAAGTCTTCACTGTTGAAGTGTAGTGGGTTAGGGGCGCTGATAAAAAATACAGGTTGTAGAAAAAGATACAGTAACCAATAGTAGACTGGTGGCAATATAAAGGAATGCTGCTAACAAAAGCGTTATCTTTCTTTATTCCTTTGCACAAAGAATATTCAGCTGTCAGGCAATGTAAGTAATATTTTTTTCTTAAAATGCGACACACAGACTCTCCAGTCTACAGTGAAACTTTTGGTTTATTCCTACAGAATAAATATTTTATAAATTTTCAGCCTGTCTTGTATTGTGCATTTGCTATGTTTCATTTTGTTAAAAAAGTATCAAGTGGTATTGACACGTGAGATAGAAGTTTTAAAGAGGAGATCAATGCCTATCTTTCTGACTCCTTCCTTTAAATCAGGGGTTCATCAACCATGGTTCAGTGAAGTGGAGCATTGGCACTAAGATCTTGCAGTTGTAAGATTTTGTTGAGGTTTTTGTCTTCTTAACTGAATGGACTAAGAGCTCCACTGTCTCCTCCAAATTATAGATAACACAGCTGAATTGAGTAGACTAGAGCTCTCATTCTGATCTCACCTTGAAAAAGAATGCAGCTTATTTAGTTTACTATTAAATTTATATTGCTACTCAATATACCTGTCTATATTTCTGAAATGAGGTATTGTAACTATTTACATTGTTCAGACTATTGTCCTCATCTTTATTTTTATAATCACGACGTTTCAGCTGTTGTACGCTCTGGCTTTTTTCATGTAATATATGTTGGAATTTCAAACCAAACCCTTTATTTCGTTCACTGGGGTCTGCAAAGACCCATGGCCCAGTGGATAAAAGCGTTGGTTGAAGTAATCCAGTGACTTGACCTAGAGTTGTGAGTTCAATACCTGGCCACAGCAGAGATGTACAAATACTTAGAGAGTTGAGTTACTAAAAGGAAATAACTGAAATATCCAGAAAAGTCATGAAACAGGTAAACAAAATAAGTAAAACAATCAACTTTGGTAAACAAAATAAAGAATTCAGTTTGAAATTCCAATATATATCACCTGAAGAAGACCAGAGCATACAACAGCTGAAACATCATGAATATGACAATAAAGATGAGAACAAGAGTCTGAACAAATAGTGTAAATAATACATATTGTAAAGGATGTGTCATCAGTGATGCTAATAGTAGGTTCAGTGATAGCTTTGGGTCTTTCATTATTATACCATCTCACCCGGATGAACCTACTATCATTGATCACTTGACAGCACAAATACCCCAGCAGCAAACTACGTTTAATCATTTTGTGCACTGCCTTACTTAGATTAAGAATAACTAAACAATAATGCCACCAATTTGTATTAATTGTTGAAAACGTCAGCCAATAGGAAAGGCTCCTTCCCGTTTATCTTGTCTATAAGGGGAAACTGCATCAGACCTATAATTTTTGGTTGGCATTATCTTTAGGCAAACGAACACCAACATGAATCACAAAGCTTTATGTCTTTTTATGACGTTTAAATATACGGGGTGCGATGGATAAATTGTCGTTTAAATTACACAAAAATGAAAACAACACTGACATCTCATTTTAAGAGATATATTTACCAAACTTACACAAAAATACCTTTTAAGTACTAAAGAGTAAATTTATTCAGTAAAATCGTCATTGGCTTCAACCACAGCCTCCAAACGACTTTGGAATCTCCTGGACAGTCTCCTTCTTTAAGTTGGTGAATGCTGGCATAATCCTTGCCTTCAGTTCATGTTTAGTGTTACAATTTTTGTTGGTCTCTCGCTTAACTGTGTCACACACATAATAATCAAGGGGGTTGCCATCTATGGAGTTAGGTAGCCAGATGTAATGGGTGATGTGGTTGCAGAAATTGTCTGACAGCCATAACTGGGTTCTCCTGCTTGTGTGGCATGGTGCAGAGTCTTGTTGCCAGACATAGGGTCTTCCAGGAACCACCCTCTTGATCCAGAGCAGCATTACATCCTCAAGACATTTGATCCAGGCCTCCATGTTGAGTCTTAGGCCCTGTGGGAAAATGAATGGAGGTATAACATCACCATCACAAGTGAACACTCCAAACCCTCTCGTAATCACTATCAAACATCCAGCTCTTTCTGAATCTTCTGCACTGTCTCCAGATTGACACTCAAACATTCTTAAATGTTAGTATTGGATCTTCTGGCATGTATGCCAAGCAGTACAGCATGCTGTTACCAAATTTATGGTGGAGTGAATCGTATCATGGTGCTCTTTTCCTCACAGATGGTGCCCAAATGACACTACTATACTATGTAGTCGACAAAATCAAAAACAAACAATGCGAATGCACAAAATTAAAAATATAAAATAGCAACAATTCACCCATCACACTCCATAGATTTACGACGAACAAGATTGTCCTTATTTTATGCTTTCAAGGCGACCTATGGAACAATGTAAATTGAAATTATTAAAATAACAAAGCCAGTCAAAAAATGGAAATGGTTTTAATGTACAATTTAAAAACAGAATGAAAATCTCAGGCATATAAGTTTACTCCCAAAATGCAGACAGTCTTCTCTGACTCAAAAAGTTCCAACATTTTAAGCTATACAAACTAGATTGATCAATGTTTTCTGGGTTAGAATTGATTATGGTATCAATGTCTCAAGAATAAACAAACATAAAAAAGAGAAACATGAAAAAAAATTATTTAAAAATAATTTTTAATAACCCATTGTACCTGAGTAGTGCCTTAAAATACAAATTAATCAGACAATATGAATTATTTTTAATGATCAAATAGTTGTGAAATCTAATTTGTTTTTATCTTTAAAATATGCGGAAATCCTTTTGCTTTTAGTACCAATTGGAAATTTGTATGTATGATAGGTTAATATAAACAAAGTCACCAAAAATGAGGCTTAACCTCATTGCCAAGTTAATCCTGTCTCTCTAATACTTATGTCTTTCTACCACACTGTACGAGGTCTGATCCAAAAGTATTGGGACTGTTACTATAGTAACAGAGCTAAAGTATGCAGAGTGAAGCCACTTGGTACAGACTGACCTTGAACTTTGTCACACTTGCACATTAAGTTATAACATTCTTGCTCACTTGCATCGTTTATAGCAGGTACTTTGAAATAATGTGTATAACGTGTGGTCATCTCACCACACCAGAGATTCCTTCAGTGAACATGGCTTGTGAAACAATTTTTGGCTAAACACAACATTCCCCAGGTTCAACAACCACCATATTTTCCAGATCTTGCCCCTAGCAACGTTTTCTTCTTCAAAATTCAAATCCCACTTGAAAGAAACAAGACAATGAGAAAATTCAAGAGAATGTGACAAGTCAGCTGCTTGCACCACCACCCCCTCCCCAATAAAAAAGGATTCCAGGAATGTTTCCATCAATGGAAACAATGTTGGATAAAGAGTGTGGCTTCAGAAGAGGACTACTATGAAGATTCAATACCAAATTCATACATATTGTACTTTTCTTTTTATAGTACCAGTCCCAATACATTAGATATATGAGGTCTGATCAGAAAGTAAGTTTATTATTACTATTATTATCATCAAGTGAGGAAGTAGTACACCAACAAAGTAATGCTGGGATACAAATATGGGAAGTATAATATACCCAAAATGACATCTCTGTGTGATAAGGGTATACTAGGCCCATGTATCACAGCCAAATGTGCACCATATAGTAACAGATTTTGATAAAAACAATGCAAGGTTGTCCTTGCAGGTTATGCTTGGTTAGAAATACTTTCAGGTAAGGTAACTCAATCTGCTCAATATGATGATGATATGATGAGGATACTTTTCTGCTTCAGGCTAAAATCAGTTATTGCTCTTTTCGATGTGCTCTGATAAATAGATTGTATCCAGGAGGTATAGTAAAAAAATAAAGGCAGTGATATACTGAAAGCTGTAGCAGGAATAATGATGTTTTTTTTTTTCAATCTATAAATTATGATCATAAAAATAGCATTATTGTACTTCAGCAATTATTACATAACAAATGACTCAACCTCACATTTCAAAAACTTGGTAACTGAAAATCTATAATTTTTAGTCATAAAGTTAATACTCTGAAAGACAATGGCTGTGGACTTGAATTTTATGGTTCTAGCATGTATTAAGAGGTATGATTCATTGGAAGAGCAATAAACTGTAGGACTGACAGCTTAGTAATTTGATTATTAAATGCTGAATTATGGTGGGCAAGTTTTGATGTCATACACCAATTGAGAAAAAGAGAATTGAAGCAACTTTTCTCAAGTGGTCAGTCTTGTTCATGCATAACATGAAAGAACATAAAATATGTTTTCTATTCATACTATGAGTTTAACAAAGATCATCTTCAGATCTGGTGCAAAACTTATGATAAAATGAAATCAATTGTAAAGAGAAAGGCAACAAAAAAAATATCTTCAAACTTATTAAACTCTCACATTCTTTCTCAAAGGCAAAAGTGCAAAGTGAATGCAAACTTGGCCTGTTGATTACATTAGCCACACTGATAACTTATGTAAATTTAAACAATTTGAAAATGGAAGCATATTTGTGTATATGATATATAATTAGTTACTGTCAAGGTTGACAGTGAGTGCAACATTAATTTTGCTGCTATAGTTTGGATAAATAAAATAGTTATGACAATGTGGTTTGTCCAAATGCTTGATCAATCTTTTCTCCATCAATCATTGTGACATGCCAGTGATGAGATATTTTGTCAAGAGTGCTGCTGCTGATGGAACATTTTAATCAGAATAATTTTTTACCAAACACAAAATCAACAACAAAATAAACTAAGTAGACTCAAGCTTTCTGGGGAAAGAAAGAAAGAAAGAAAGAAAAGAAAAGAAAAGAAGCATAAATTTACCAGCCAGACCAATCTATTGGAAATGACCAGTTTATAAGTCGATGTGATTATGAAATAAAAATTAAATAAAGCCAGAATGAACATAGAAAGGTAAGATACCTTGTTTCTTGCAATGAGGCTGACAAGAACTTTGAAGCCGACAATTTATAGTGCAATTATGATCTGAAGAATGGCTTGCAGATACCAAAATACAGTGAGTTCAGTACCTGGAAGGAGTTGTATAAAGATTTGAGGAAGGACCTCAGCTTCTGACAGGTAAGATTCAGATTGATATTCTATGTTCATCTTTTTTGTTGGATAATAAGGATTAAGGAAAAAAAAAAAAAAAGAAGAAACTGTAGGTTTTCATTCAAAAATTCATGTTGCACAAAAAAATAGTGTCTGTGTAAGTACTGAGCGGGCAGCAATGGCCATGGCTTGTGAGACAAAAATAAGTTAATGTTTTAACCTATGATCTGATGAAGATTTTTTTTTGCATTTTTTTTAGTGTAAAATGAGCTTGACAGAATTCACAAATTTGGCAGTGAGTTCAAGAAACATTTTTGGCAACTTTATATATATATATAAGGAAAGACATGATATAAAAATATATAGAGATCAGATCAATGGAAAATGAATGACAAGATGGAATACTTATTAGTGACATATTTTGTTCTGAGAAAAATTCTTCAGAGAAATAATGATTATATTGATGTAACTAGTCTTATATATAAAAGCAGATACCTTCCTCTTATATATATATATACACATACACACACTCTCTCTCACACACTCTCTCTGTCTTGTGAAGATTATGTATAACTTGTTACCAAATACCTATTCCTTGCTGCATGATGTATGTTTTACATTGAGACATTTTGGAAGTAAAATATGTAAAAAATGATAACATGAAATGTAAATATGTATTTTTTTGCTTTTTTTATATTTGTCATCATTTTGATTTTTCGTTCTGATTTCTGCTGCTGGTCAGTGGCTATTCAAGTGGTCAACAGGTTTTAGCTGCTTGGCACAACTTTGTGCAGATAAATTTTTCTTATGGCTGTCCAGTTTCACTAAAAAAAGAGAAAAACAAAAAGTAATTTATGTTTCGCAAGGTTAAAATCTAAGTTAAACTGTGTGTCAGTAAAAAAAGTCATCAGTTTAATAAAATATCGATGATGGAAAACCATTATTGTAACATTAACAAATTTATAAAAACAGTACAAGGAAATCCTGAAAAGTTCTGTCTCTTTCAACTCCCCAAAACAGTATGAGGGGATCCTGAAAAGTTCTTAGCTTGCCCCCACTTCTCATAAACAACAGTCTGGATTTGAAATTTAAAGTAGAGTACTTTGAAGGGTTTGCTCACTTAATTTAACAACATATAACACTAGGTTACTTAATGTTGAACATAAATCTTATAGGACAAAAATCACAATGAATTAATAGAAAGGTAGACACAGATCTGATTTATGCTAAAGTCAAAAAGGTAGGCATTGGATGGGGTTAATACCAGTCTGCAAGTATTGTGTTGGAAAGTGGCCCCCTTTTTCAGGAGCTCTTACCCCTCTGCAGCAGATGCAATCAGCATATTCTAATCCTCGCCAACATGCCCTAAGCTATTTCGTCATTAACATTAAATGCTCATTACTTTCCAAACAGAGAAAGAAAGAGATTATTCACTAAAATCTTATAAGTTTTTAATTGTTTTTAGGAGAAATTTTATGAAAATGTATCAATATATCTGTAGCCTAATGATGAAAAAACAAAGGACATTTATTTTACATAACAAATATTTATTCTATAGCATGAGTTCTTTTTGATCAATGCACTTAATTTAGTGGTGTATATTATAATTTAAACATTTAGGATCAAAATTTGACTAATACCTACAGACCAGGCTACAGACTTACTGATCCACATTTGTAAATGTGCACTGTATATTTCTTGTCCTTTTATACCTAAATAATTTGCCATAAATCTTTGTCCTTAGCTGATAAGCAAATGAAAAACCTGTTTATTTATTGGCTTGTTGCATTATCAAACAACAAACTACTTACTTTGGAAAATGATCTTTGTCTCATCAGTGTTTCAACTTTGGAATTGTAGAAATCAAATACAAATTGTGCCATTTGGGCCATGTCTTCCATGGCAGCAATTTTGCCATAGGCTTGGGCATTAATCTAGAAACAAAAACAAAATAATGATATTAAATATAAACAACAATAGTTCAAGGGATAATATTCTTTTTGTTACGGGGAATACTAATTTAATTCCCTTATAAAGGATGATAATATACAACTAAGTTACTTCCCTTGTCCACTAGTGGAAGCAAAGCAGTTCTGAATTCAACATGGTGACAAAGCTGACAATAATGTGAAATTCATGGTTTAAATCAAAATTAATCCTTGCTGTTCTCAGGCAGTAAATGAATAAAAGTTTTATAATGTGTTAAAATATGCTTGTCTTTTTTTTTCCTTTATTTTTGTTCATCCTAACAACTTGAAATATAACACTTTTATTAAGGGAAGTGTTAAGTAGTAGCATTGTGGCTATTTTTTAGGAAAATGGAGTTAGGCAATAAAGTTTGAATTTCAGATAGGGGTGCTTGTGCTCATTTCCTACAAGTAACCTTGATGAAAGTCATGAACCCACTTCTACTCCCAACAGGGAATTTAGCCATGTTAAAGCAGTTCATATTGTGTCACTTTTAGCGGATACCTGTTTCTTTATTAAGATTTCTTGAATGTTCAGACCAAATGATGTAATACACACCTGTTAAAATAAAAAACAGAGTGCCTATTTCAAAAATGGTCATCCACTAAAAATAACATTTTAATTTTATATATATATATATATATATATATATATATATATATATATATATATATATAATTTTAGAATGGATTTTTTATTAATCTGACAGATTTTTTTCACTTTAAAAAAGATAGAGCCCCACAGATATGCTAAAAAATGCAGTTGTGGCCCTATGACCCACAGACAGTCTGCAGGAACAAAAAATGAAACATTCTTTGATAAGACTTGATTAACAGTCAGATGAAAATACATTTTCAGAGATATGAAGATAGATATTTTTTCCCACCTTTTGATCACAAGTAATTCTTCAAGGTATTTCCTGATGTCAGCAGTGTGTATGTGTGTAGATATGCATGCACACACACACACATTATATAAATTACTTTAATTAGAAAACAGACAACCTTAAGGGTCCATTGATTATATTTTATTTCCCCGGGAAGGTGGATTTTTCCTGATTCTTCAGATCACACTTCCAAGCATAAAAAATGGTTTTAAATTTACGTATTATTTTTAAACACTTTTGAGGAGTAGTTTTAAGTTGATGTAAGGTGATAGAGAGAGGGGGAGTAGGAGGATGACAGATATGGTCAAAATTAGGGAAGGAAGGGAGAGGTGGGAATAATTTTAAATCTATTTTTATTAAAATACTTAAGGGTAAGGACCAGACATTGACCTATTAAATAAGTCATCTCACAGGAAACAAGACAAAGAAGAAAAAAGAGAAGAAAATATATAAGAAAGCAAATGTGGAAGCAGTGGTGTGATGAAAAAAGTGGGGAAAGAAGAAAAGGAAGAATAAATTACCATGTATGGTCATATTGGAGTTAATTTAAAAATTTAATTAATGAATTTTACTGACATTATTTCTTATTACTTCAAACATATTTAGTTTATACTCATGTTTGAGTAGATATGTGTATTTGTTTTTTTTAAAGTGTAAATTTACAGCTACCACCCGGTTCATTCGAAGATGCAGTTTTGAATCCTGTTGGAAGGCACTCAAATGCACAGGCCAGTAGACATAAATTTAGAGTGTTTAAAAAAGAGGGATGTCTACTCAAATACGTGTATCCAGTAAATATGACATTTAACATAATAAGGAACGTGTGTGTGTGTGTATATATATATATATATATATATATTATTATGTTTATATTTAGTTTACTGTTGACACATAAATAGAGAGGTTTTGTTGGGACAATAAGAAACAATTGCGTTGTGATGTTCTCTATCTTTATATTTATAATATTCAGATTTTTGTACTATTGTTTTGATATTTTCTCACAATGCAATAATGAGTTGGAAGTCATGACATATGGCGATCTCAATGGCACAACACAAAAGTTGATTTATAAACCAACAGTGGCTTTCACTTACCTTTCTAACTGGAGGATAAACTTCTGTTGGAATAAGATGCAGTTTCTGTGGACGACTTGTCAGCTGAAAATATTAAAACAAAATTCATTAACAATTAACAAATGGTTACTGAGAGTGAAAGAAATGGAGAGGACAATAAAAGAACAAAATTCCATGAGGCAGAAAATGATTATTGATATTTTATTTAAATTTTTAAATAATGTAATTGACAGGAAAGTAGGAAGCTGGAAGAGACTTCCACAAGTGAGAAGTGTGGGAGAAGAAACTATTAGCATAGAATTTATGGTTACAACTAACAATTTCAACATTAAAATAATGAGACCTAGCTGCCAATCTAGTACTGTGCTTAAATTCATGAAGTTGAGGAAGCAATAAGGAAAACTTGTCAGAAGAATTACCATAAAAATATTTATAGAAGAAGCAAAGTAAAGCTATATTATAGCAGTGGGAAAATGACTGAAACCAAGATGCCATATCAGGCCCAATAATGTTGCAGATTCTTCTTTGGATTTTATCAAGAATCTCTAGATATAAAACAGAAACACCAAAACAAATGTGGCAGCAATATTCAGTGAATGGAGTTATGAATGTGAAAGATATAATCTAGTGAGAAAAAATTATCTTAATGACAGTGAACTGACTTTTCTAGTAGAAGTCTTAACAAATGATTCAATATAACCATTCCACTTCATGTCTGTGGAAAAATGTAAGACCAAGAAGATGCAGTGAATTGCTCACCTGGAGAATAGCATCAGCCATGCTGCTGATGGAAGGCAAAAATTTTATTTTTTCAGATGATTAATAGAGAGCAGTTTCATTTTAGACGCATTAAAATTAGAGTATTATAAATAATCAAAATTAAAATTAGAGTATTATAAATAATTAAAATTAAAATTAGAGTATTATAAATAATCAAAATTAAAATTAGAGTATTATAAATAATTTACATAATACATGTGCTTAGAAAGGAAATATGTGAGAAGAAATAGCCAGGAAGAGAAAAAGGAAAGTAATCAGTGTGAGTAGTGTGAAATGGCCTTCAATGTTGAATGTTAAATCAGAAATATTATCAATTTATTAAGGAATGCACTTTGTGTTTCCTCTTTTCTTCCTTCTTTTCCTGTCTAGACTGAGTCCTGTCTTGAGTGTGAAAAGGTGGGAAAGAATCTGTATCATTTGACAACCAGACAGATTGACCCTCTAATGGAGTAAGTAAAAGTCGATCATCCAAGCCCACGTGACATGTGCCACCATGTGGGATTGTTGAATTGTATTTTCAGTTTCCCGATATTCTCTGACCATGACAAGTAAATTGATTATAAATGCGCCTATGAATTTATTCTCTTATTTTTCAAGTAAGGAATAAGGAGATATTATTCCTGAAGATCCTGGATTTATTCAACTACTTGATGTGTAGAGAATAAGAGAATATTATAACCAAGAAATCATACCAATTTCATCTTCGATATAATTCAATTATCAGAGGGGAAATGAAATACAAATACAATTCTGGTGTCTTATATCTTATATTGCGGAAAGAAGAACTATTGACTTTTATTTGAACATTTTAAAGAGATCCTGTCTGTCTGACATTATTAATATTCGAACTTACAAATTCATGAAACAAAAATGCTTGAATTAACACCAGTAACAGATAAGTGCCTTTTATTGATTTTACATATGTTATCTCATACTCTTTCCATAGTCTGTTGTTTTTGTTATATAAAATTATTTCGAAACATTCATCTTGTGTTTGTTGTTCAATGACACGCCTGTTTCATGTGTTCCTGTCTGAGTGAAGCCATCTTTTCTATTTTTGAAGCTAGGGTTCAGATCTCTATATGTTGCCAATTCATAACAAATGGAAACAAAAGTAACAATGATAAAATCATTAATGTGCATTGCATTGGAAAACTTGGCTAAAATTAGTATTGGATTGTTAACAATAAGGAAATGACAAATGAGTACATAGTGGAACTCCAACTGATTAGTTTTCTTATATTCACATAAAATCCTGATCACTGACAATTCCATTCTCATTCATTTGTAATGAATTTCTATACAAAATGTTTATATAATAGTCCTTTTCTATCAGTAACATCATCCTTAATTCCTGATCACTGACAATTCCTTTTTTCTTAATTTTCGATGCACAATATACAGATGAAATTGGTTCAAACAAATTTTAGATCCCAAATTGCAAAACTGGGTTTTTAATAATCAAATTAGAAATTGTGTTTGTTAATACAGAAAATGACTAAAACTGAAATAGAAGACATGGCATAGTGATGAAGTCACTATGCCAAGTTGATGGCATGAAACTCTTATTCTTTCAATTGATGGATTCATTTTTTATGGCTTATCAACCTTTATTTAAAGCCAGAAAATATTTTTAGATTGTAAGATTTTTTTTTGAGATAATAATGATGTAGTAATACAAGTCATACTAATTAACCTATAGCTAGGGGAAAAAGAGGTGGATTCATACCTTTCCCAAGATTATTTGCATGTAAGTGAATATAATGAACCAGACCAGAATTGGAACTCTTCTCTCAGATTAACAATTCCAAACCATTATCCATTACACCATCAATACATCCAGACTTACAACACCCGATATTCTTATATGGTCACCCATCTAGGTACTGACCAGGCTTTATGTTGCTTAACTTCAGTGATTGTGCAGGAACCAATGTTTCAATGAGATATGGCTGTAAGCAGTTATTGTTTAGAGATAGTGCATTCCATAATTTGGGCATTGGTATAAAGAGGATTGTAACCAAACATTTTTGGAGGTAGAGGTTGTAGAAACAATTTTAGCAAAGGAAAGTAATCCATGTCTGTACAAGACAATATACCTTATTGAAGGCTGGCGTTAACTCAAAGCAGTTTCTAAATAGGGAGACTCTTGCAAATACATAGAGACCCAAACGAGCTCGGGACATTGCTACCACCAAACGACGCACATCTCTGGAAAAATAAAATTAAAAAAATTATTATTATTACAGAGAGAATATTAAGAAAAAAGGGATACATGGAATAGAAGAGGAGTAGCAAAAGAGAAGAAGGAAGAGAAAATGAAATAAAAAGGGAGGAGGAATGGGGAAAGTGTATGAGAAATGAGAGACAAAACAGAAATAGAAAAAGATCTAATGATTATTTATTTTTGATTTGTCTTTCTTTTGTCTTAGTTTTGTTACTTTTTATTACAAATCTCAAATCATTATTTTCTGACTTTTCTTGATCATCAGTGTTTGATTCATTTCTCTACAATAGAAAAATAATCAATGGCACTCAACGAACACTATAATGGTTTCCATATTATTCCCTAGAGATCATCCTATCTTGACCTGGCTTTCATATGAAATTAGGGTAGATAGAATATAATTTTAGAAAAAAATTAGAGTATTCAATTCTAGGACTATTCATTGATTTTCACGTTATTTTTAAAGAAAATATTAGTTCAAATTTCTTTAAAAAAAAACAAAAAAATAAAAAATTGGAAAATGTTTAACTTATATAATATTAAGTAATTTTAAGAAAAGTGGATCATCTGATGTAATGAGGCAAATTATAAAAAAAAAACTCAGATAAGAAACAGATCAAAAAAAATTTCCTTAAGGAAAATTCAGTAAACTGGGATCGTTGTGCCCCACCAAAAAAACAGTGTCAAAAGGACATTTTTTTCAATGACACCACTAATATTTTAGCTAACTACACTCCTCAGTAATGTTTATTTTGTTTAAAAAAGCAGTGACTTGAATTATAATAAAAACTTAAACATATGATTAAAGTGAATTTATACATTTTCTTTATTCTTGAGAATTGACAACAAAAATAATAAACACTACAATATTGTTTATTTGCCCCATTTATTAGATTGTTTATTGGAATGGTTGGCAAAACATCAACTAATTGCCAAATTATTTGAACTTTATAAAATGGTAAATAATAAGGATTTCCTTAGAGTTGGTTCACATGATTTAATAAATGTTTATAAATTTATGAATAAAAAATTGCTTTCATATTGATTTCTTTATAAATTAATAAATGATAAATATTGCATTAGTTTTAATTGTATCAGGTTTTAGAATATCTAAAGTACAAAATTGTATCAGTTTTTTTGTAAATATAAAATTATTCTTATAAATAAAGAATCTAATAAATATTAAATAGTGTTTTGTCTTTTGTCAATTCTCAAGAACAAAAAAAATTGTATAAATTCACTATCATTATATTTAATTTTATTACAATTCTAATAATCACTTTTTAAAACAATAAATATTGCCGAGGATGGAAGGTAGATTAAATAATAACAGTGTAAATGGAATAAATGTACTTTTAACACACAAATGTTTTGCGAGCACAAAGGTCCAAGTTTACCAAAAATTCTTTTTCTTTTTCACAAGAAAGTAAAAAAACCCAAAAGAGGGATTTTGTTCAACAATTATTTTTGATTCAAATGAACAAAATGCATTTTTTAAGCTGTCATTTTTTCTTTTCTACAAAAAATTGTTTTTACATTTTTTTGACCAGAGAGAAGAAAACATTCTTTAATAGAATATGAATATCACTTAAGGTTTGGTGATCATGAAAAAGAAGCTTGCTTGACAGTTTTTTTCATTATTTTTTTTTTTTTAAAATAGCAGCAGAATAAAAAAGCAGTTTAGTCAAAGTCAAAAACATGATGAAAATTACTATACAAAAACAAAAATGTGTTGTAAATCTAATTAAATGACCAGCTATTCAGTCAAACTTTACCAAAAAAGATTGCTAATAGGTCTACCTTGTCCTTGTTTTTATTTGCAATTTCACTTTATTATGTACTATTATGGACTATTATTATTATGTACTATTTTATATTTACCAACGATCCCCTTCCACTGAAGAGCTGGCCATTTAAGAAGATTTAAACCATTTTTTTTTTTTCAAAAGTAATTTTCAACATTTCTACTTCTTCATAATATACTTAAGTCTTGTATCACAAAGAAATTAATTAAATTCTTGTAAAGATATCTTTTTAATTGCCAGGACCCTGAAAATGCCGAACCGTTTCATTAATAATTGTCAACCATGCATTGAAATTGATTTTTCTTAGGAAAAGATAGTGGTTTCCCCCTACTGCCTTCTGTACAGTTTTGAATTCAAGAGTTGTTATTCTCCTCTTCTGATTACCAACCAAAGCTAGAGAGCCTAGTATGCCCTGTTATATAATCCATATCTGGGTCAAATTAGGATAACTTACCGTAAATGGCCAACAGCTTTCGTACGAACAAGTGAGAGGAGAATGTAGTCATTTTGTTGTCCTTGATAGCGATCAACAGTTGTCACCTGAAAATGATGAAAGAAAAACAAATTAGGAATTCAGTAAAAGCTGGAAAGGTCAGTTTTTATATTTTTAAAATTTCAATTTTTGTATTTTTCCACATATGATATGATCCCCAACACATATACAAACATGCACACAAACGCTAAACATGGAAACGAAGGGTTTTAAAATTCTCCAAAGTTAATAAATCTGAAGTGCCTAGTCCTTGTATACTGTAAGGTCTAGGGGCCAGTGCAGATTTGCTTTCCTTAAAAGAAAAAGTGTGTGTGTGTGTATGTGTGTGTGTATATATATATATATATATATATATATATAGTTTTAAGGTATACTATATTTATGTGTTAAAGTACTTAATATCAGGGATATAGAGTATGTAAATATAAAAGTGGACACTGAAGTGAAGTCAGCACACAGCAGTGACAGTCTGTTTCATGATTAAATACAATTGTCAGGATATGAAAATTGCATTTAAGTATGAAACAGATTATCGCCACTGGGTTTTGACTTTAATGTCTACTTTTATATTATATATATATATATATATATATTTTATATATATATATCAGAGAGAATACAAACAATAAATATTATATATTACATAAAGATAACTGAATTCTATGTAACATGTTTTGTGTTTTAAAAGTACTTCATCAGACTAAAGTAATCCACATGTTGATAAAATTATATGCAAGGGGAGATAAATGTACATGTGAGATATAATTCATATAACCGCCCCCTTGACAATTTGAATATGGTGAGATTGGAACAGAGGTCTCATGGTCAGAAGGCTAATACTCTAACATTTTGACCACACACACACACACACACACAGCAAGAAAGTGACCAGGATTTGTTAGGTTTAGTTTGGCTAATTTAACAACATATCAACCCTTGTTGGTTTGTTTAACATTGAAATCGTGAGTCAAGAAGTAAACATTCATCTAGTGTATACAAGTGTCCTTCCAGAGGGTAGTTTGCCCTTTGTGTGGATTCACAGTGATCTGAGTTATAAACTAACACTTGTCAATATTTGTTCTCAAATAAAGTTTTACCTTGTGTGGATGTCCAATAAATGGATTATTTCCACATCGTTGTGCAATGACATCCCTTATCAAATGTTTCTGCCCATTGTAAGTGGTTAAAATGGAGATCTTCTCAGCAGGGTAGCCAATAAGACGCATGTACATAAACACAGCCACAACATACTCAGCTTCAGCAAGATTCTGAAAAACAACAAAATAAAAAAAAACAATAATAAGTAACACTAGAAATATATATATATATATATATATATATATATTCATACATGTTTCATTAAATAATATAGACAAGTGTTGTCTATTTATTTTATGTAAATTCTTTTCATACCGTCTGATAAGCTTAATAACATTATCATTAAACGAAGAAAGAAAATCACAATATTGATCCATATTTTTAATCCAATCTAAACTTTCGGCTTACATAAGCCATTATCAAAGATGACAATTACTGTACAATATATTAAGCAATATACGGACAAGACAGTGATGATAGTCTGTTATTGTTTACATGAATGATAATGTTATTAAGCTTATCAGGTGTTATGAAAAGAAAAAAAAGGAAAGAAATGTAGTGGCAGGGAGAACAATTCTTAAAAGAAATTAACGTGGTAAAGTTAATAAGGTTACTAACTTTATATTAAATTAGATTAAGTTAGCTCTCTTCCTCTATATAATTTATAATTAATAGTTGCTAACGCACTACTCTAAAAATAAAATAAAATTAATAATTCGTAATAATAACTTATTTTTTATGTGCATATGGTAATATCAGTTATTTTAGTTGCTAGATTTAATGTCATGAGAAATATAATTAAGTTTTTGAAAAAATTATATCACAATATAAATAGTGCTTAACTAAGCCAGCATTACGATAAACTGATATATTTTCAAATTATATACAGTAAAACTCCTCAAATCTGAACATAGCACGAATTAGACTTCCTCGAATTTGGACTCATCTTCAAATCCGAACTTTTGTATTGACATAAATTTATGCTGGGATCACCCCCTCCAGACCAATAACATCAGGAAGTCTACTTCCTGACAAATCAGTCGTGGTGAGATTCGAACCCGGGTCTTATGGTTAGAACATTCTAACCACTCGGCTACATGCATATATATATATATATATATATATATATATATATGTATGTATGTATATCAGTGTGTGTGTGTGTGTGTGTGTGTGTGTGTGTGTGTATATATATATATATATATATATATATATACACACACACACACATACACATTAAGAAAAATCATACACAAATACACACAGTGCAAAAGAAAATACAATGTAGCACTGCCCTTATCTACCTATGATTGGGATCCCATTAGCAGTGGAAAAGAATGCCAACTATCACATGGCCAATATTGGCTAAAACCAGACCCTGTAACAAAAGTGGAGAAACCTGCAGTTTGTACTGAAGTAAAAAATGACTAATCTAACAGCAAATGGGTTGCCAGCTATTAAATAAGAGAAACAAGCTTATGTCCATATGTAGGACTAGGAATAACTATTTAAGACATACTTTCAAATTTCATTATTACACTCTATCCTTCCTTTATCCCTCACCCTCTTCTCAGGACTGCAGTATAGAAATGGTATTCTCTTTCCATCTATCTGCGAACATTTTTGTGTTCAGAAATTTTAATACACATCATGACACATGGCTTGAACATTCTAATGTTAATGATGTTGCCGGTATCCAGACTTACAATTTTTCAATTGCTCAATCCCTTACTCAAATTGTGGATTTTCCAACTTATTTCCCAAGAAAATTTGAGCAACAAGTTTCTTTATTCAATTATTTCTTACCTACATTCCTAGCCCTTGCCGAGCTTTGCAACACTGTTCTTTTGGCAACTCGGATCACTCTGTAGTATCTACTGATATTTCATTCCAATCATCTATTAGACGGGAATATCCTATTCATAAGACCTCTTTTCATTACCAGCATGCTGATTGGGATTATTTTCATGACTTTCTTCAAGACACCCCTTGTACTTACTTTTTAACCTTTATATTGAGAACTGCACCACTGAGGTTTCTTCTTGGGTCAAAGCTGGCATAGATGCTTTCATTCCTTCTCTGAAATATCAGGTGAAACCTTAATCTTCTCCATGGTACACACCAGTATGTTCTGCCACTATAGCCCTCAGGAACCACTATTTCTAAAATTACCAGTGTGTTTCCATCACAACAGGTGCCTATCCATGGCTGCACATAATAGATGTAAATGTGTTCTCAAAGGGGCTAAGTCTGTTTGCTGAGTGAATAAGGCACCATATTGCATCTAACAACTTTGGCTCTCTTGATTGCTAGCAGCTCTGTAATAATGTGTTAAATAAATATTCTATTCCTTCTCTCTTCAATCAATGGGAGGTGTTAACATCTTCTGCTGATAAAGCTGAATGTTTTGCCCATAAATTCTCCTTAAACTCTACTCTTGACTCATCTGGAGTCTCCTTGCCTAATTTCCCACTTAGAACCAAGTCTCTGTTGAGCGATATGCATATAACGCCTTCTATGGTTTTGGCTATCATCTCCATCCTGGATCCCCCACAAAGCATGTGGACCTGATGGTAACCCTGTAATAGCTCTTAAGAAGACTCCTCCCAAATTAGCTCCTGTTCTCTCTAAACTGTATAATAAATGTCTCAATGCCTCTTGCTTTCCTGCCTGTTGGAATCTTCATCTGTTGTTCCAGTTTTTAAGAACTAAGATGAACTGTCTGACCCTCTCAACTATTGGCCTATAAACCTTTTACCTCTTTTTGGGAAATTACTAGAGGCCTTAATCAATGCTGAATTGGGTAAACACCACACATCGTAGTGCCTTCTTTCAAGAAATACGGCTTTCGTAGTTGATGTAATTACAGAAGAATCTATCAAACTCTACATAAGAATGGTGAAGCTTGGTGTGTTATTTTGGACATCTTGAAAGCTTTCAACAGGGTTTGACATACAGATCTTCTCTACAAGTTGAAAAGTTACAGTGTCTATGGTCAAATTTTTGAATGGATCTAGTCTTTCTTATCAAATCCTGAAATGAAAGTTATCCTGAATGGCCATTTTTCTAAATCCTTTTGTATTAATGCAGGTATCCCCCAGGGCTCTATACTTGGTCTGACTTTGTTTTTAATTTTCATTAAAGATGTTCCCAATGACCTCAGCTCTCAACTTGGTATCTATGCTTATGACATTACTCCTGTCTTTATAGTAAGACTGATTAGTTCAATAAAGTCAAACCGATGGGTGATACCAAAGATGACCTTTACTTTGTTGTTAACTGGGGCAAAGGATAGCCTGTCAATTTTAACACCTCCAAAACAAAATTGCTCTCTATTAATCATCTGAGAGACCCCTTTCCACTTTCATCAGCATGGCTAATGCTAAGCTCTTTCACCTTCTTGGGTTTACATTCTCAGCTGACATGAAGTGTAAAGACTATATTGAATCAACTGCTAAGTCATCTGCTAAGAAAGTTGATTCACTGTGTCATGTTAGAAAATTTTTCCCTGAAACTATCTTGCATATATATATATATATATATATATATATATATATATATAAGCTCCTGCTTTATATCTAGAGATTCTTGATAAAATCCAAAGAAGAATCAGCAATATTAATGGCCCTGATCTAGCGTCTTGACTTCAGACACTTTTCCACCACTATAAAGTTGCTTCCCTGTGCCTTTTCTATAAATACTTACATGGTAATTGTTCAAATGAGCTCTTTGCTATGGCACCAAGACTTTATGAAGTGGACTACAAGACTGGCGACAAGGTATCAGCAATTTACAGTTAAGTTGCCCAGATGTAACCATAAGTTCTATTGTAACAGTTCCTTTTCTTGCACTCCATGCTTTCCAGTCAACTTTAATCTTCAAAAATTTAAATGCAATGTCAATCACTATCTGCTGTCCTCCTGATTACTCTTCCTTTGTTCCCCACTCCCTTGTATATTAGTGGCTTTACTGCCTTGCTTGGGGTGGGTGGGAGTGTAAATATGCTTAAAAACAAAAAGTATATATATACATTTTTTTTATCATTTTAAACATTATTTCTAGTGGATACTCATTGATTAGATTATATATATATATATATATATATATATATATATATATATATATATACACACACATACATACAGAGGGCATGATGGGTAAATTGTAAATTTTATATTTTTAATTTTTCGCAAGTACATTAGCACTCTGCGAGATATTTGGAAATGGCATGACTACTACTTGGCATTCATGTCAAAAGCTCCAATAAAAGCATTTCAGAATGTTTGGGTGTCAACCTGAGGACAATGCAGAAGATTTAGAAAGAGTTGGATGAGTCTAATGGTGATTATGAAGGTGTTTGGAGTAATCAATAGTGATGGCAATATTATGCCTCCATTAATCTTCCCACTGGATTTCACTCCACATGTAGGCCTACATCAAATGCCTTGAAGAAGTAGTGCTGCTGGAAGACCCTATGCCTGGTGACAAGACTCTGCACCATACCACACAAGCAGGAGAAGCCAATCATGGCTGTCAGACAATTTTTGCAACCTCATCAACCCTTACATCTGGCCACCTAACTCCCCAGACTGCAATCCCTTTGATTATTATGTGTGGGGCGCAGTTGAATGAGAGATCAACAAAACTTGTTGTAACACTAGAGATGAACTGAAGGCAAGGATTATGGTAGTATTCACCAACTTAAACAAGGGGACTATCCAGAAGAGTTGCAGGAGATTCCGAAGTTGTCTGGAGGCTGTGATTGAATTCAGTGGCAATTTTATTTAATAAATTTACTCTTTCATATTTTTAGGTATTTTTGTGTAATTTTGGTAAATATCTCTGTTAAAATGAGATGTCAGTGTTATTTTCATTTCTGCATAATTTAGACAATTCATCCATCACACCCAGTATACACACTCAAACGCACACATACACAAGGTATTACTGAAAAGTTCTTGGCTCAGTCCACTCCAAAACAGATTGAAAATGCACATGTGAATTCTTGGTTTTTGCCAAGGTTTTCAATACCAACCACTAGTATTTTTAAGAAACATACACTTACCTCATTTTATCCCTAAACTGAAAAGATGAAATTTCACAGTTTTGGATAAAATGAAAATTATAAAAAAAAAAAAAATCTCATATTTGACCGAAGAAGCTGCACTTGACCATTTGAACTAGTAAGAAAAACAATCAGTAAAAAAACAAATTTACCTGATAGAAAAATGGGTTTGGTTCTGATTCTCCAACTCCATTGAAATCCTGTACATCGACAAGTTGATAGTCATAGACAAAACCTGCATTGGCCATTTGGAATTCTGCAGATTCCAACACATGGGGTAGATTGCCAAGTTTACGGTAACGCCAGTTGTACAGATTGCAGATACTAGAAAACATAACACAATGAAGAAGAAGAAATTAATTAATAAAAAAAACAAAAAACATAGAATTTACTTACATAAGCAGATATTATTAATCAGAAACAACTTATCTCACCTTGCCCTTGCTCTTCCCTGGGCATCAAGGTCCACAGTGGGCACACCAAGTCGAACAAGTCGAGTAAATAAAGACTGCTCCATATTAGAGTATTTCTGGAAGGCCATGTTCTTGATCACAGGAGGCAATTGGTGGTGATCTCCAATCATGATCCAACGTTTTAAACGGTTTAGGCCATCTTCAGGATTCTGCAAGAGAACAAGGAAAAGTCTTTGTTTAAAACTGCAAGATCATATGAAACCAAGTGGTGACCATGCGTATACTGAAACCAGGTCAAAGTTTAAAGGAACAAATATATGAACATAAAAAGAAGTGGAACTAAACCACCCACTCAAGTGTACTTCTACCTCATCAAAATCTCAATTCTGACCTAGAAAATTCTATTTTAATGAAAGGTGAACATAATTTATACAGCTCAAGATGCACTAGAGGTGTAAAGATTTATGACTCGCTATCATTAATATATAAATGGGCTGTTACAATTTGTCCCATTTTCTTACTACTAATTTAGGACTGAAACAATGTGGGATACTTAGATTATGAGAAAATGAAGCTGAAATTAGTTAAAAGGTAATTTCCATAACGATAAAGTTAAAGTAAAAAAAAAATAAGCATTCAGGTGCTTAATGTGAATTGCATTTTGTCTCACTAATGTAGATTTTGTTCTTGCGAAAGAAAATTCTTTTTCTTACGATGTCAGTTAATCAACAAAACATGACAAAGAAGTTTTAAAAATAGTCTTATTTAACATTCTGCAAGATTTTCAACTACACACACACATATATATATATATATATATATATATATATATATATATATATATATATATATATATATATATATATATATATAATTATAGCCTGAAGATTGCATTCAAGCATGAAACAGAATGTCACTGCCCAATGTTGACCTGTGTCTACTTTCATAGCTGTCTTTGATATTGATCACTTTTACCCATAAATTAGCAAATCATCTTATTATTATATATATATATATATATATATATATATAAAATGTTAGGGAGGATGCTATCAATTCAAATCTCATTAATAAAAGAAAGCAAAAACATTGTCATTTATAGCAATATTGATGAAAGTCTACTCATAAAGTTCAAACTCTTTTTGATTATAAAAAAAAAAATTACACCTTCAAATTTTTTTTTTAATCATTTCACCCCAAGCAAGGCAATAAAGTCACTAAGATGCAATGGCTTACTGAGTGTCAGAGAATATAAAAAAAACTTTATGAAAAAGAGAGAACAATAAATGAAGGAATTAAGAAGACAGAAGATAACAATGATCAATGCACTAAATTTTTAAAAATCATAGTTGAATGTGAAGCAAGAATCCGGGACATAGTTACTTAAGCAAGAATGGCAAAAATATATTTTGAAAACAAATCATTAACTTTTGTTATAAATACATTTAAAAAAAGAAATACATTCTCAAAATAAAAATAATTTTTAAAATAATTAAAATTCATTTTTAAAACATTAAAATTTTTAAAAGAAATCATTAACTTTTGTACCCAATTAATTACTCAGGTATTTTTATTTAGTAGTATTTTTATTAAAAAAAGAACAAAAATAAAAAAAATATTTTTTAAAATTATTTCTCTACAGCCAAAGGAAACTACATAAAATAGATAATGATTATTTTGATTTACCTGCAATAGGAGAGGGATAAATGTTTCAATCTCCAAAATTTGGGCAGCTTCTTCCATCAAGATGTTATCAAACTGAAAGACAAAAAGTTAGAAATTGTAAGTGTTAAATTTTCACCTTGATGCTTAATGGATATAAATTGTTTTGTCATTTACACACATGTACAATTACAACAAAGGAAGATTTTTGTGCCAACAATGATCCTTAATGTTTACTTAATGTAAATAAAACAAAAATTGAAAAGTTAATCATAAAAAAAAAAAAGTTTTTTTAAAGAAACTTGCTGATTTACTTTTTTTTAATTGTCATGTCCTTTCATGACAAGAGATCGATTATGATTCCATTTCTTTATCATCATGAATTACCAGAATTTCTGAGAAGAAATAAAATGATTTTCAGTTGCCATCTACATTGTTTTGAATTGAATTTAGAGCTGTCCTTCTGGGAACATGCAAGAGTGGGGGGGTTCTCTCTTTGTCTTTCACCAACTAGTCAAAACAATCCCTACATTGTGTTTAGCCCCTTGTTAGCATAGCGTCAATGTGTACACAAACTAGAAAAGACTAGCAGTAGTACTAGAACTGTAAGATGAAATCAACATCAAGAAATAAAGACGTGAATCCCAGTTCTGAATAATTTGGTGTTCATTTCAATTATGTTCCCTGGTTGGGCCTAGAATTCTGTATGGTGGTAAGTAGATGGCACATAGGTCCCTTCAACTCTTCTTACATCAATCAACTGACTGCTACCCACGTGATTAGTTGGGTAAGCACCTCCTATGTCTAACCCTAACTTGGCCCCTTTTTCTCTTTACTATACCCTTCCCCTTCACTCACTTTGAACCCTAGATTTCAAAGACTATCTTTCAGTCATTAAAACAAAAAAATGACACTTCTAACTCTGATAACATCAGTTAGGGCCAACTTGACTTCATGTGTATTCAACCATTCATATGGAGGACCTATAGTGCCACACATCTCCTAGACAGGCTACCACAACTTGAGGAAGAAGAGATAGATTGTTTCTGTTCCTAAGATACTTAGTTAAAAAGTGAACACAAGAGATGAGGCTGGGATCTGAACTTGGCTCCCCAATTCCATTTTCCATGACTGTACATTGAAATTGATAAGAGGAAGCTTGTAGGTTTTTAAAGCATACATCAAAGAGTGAATAAGTAAATCTTTTAAATGATACAAAATTTTTTTTACCTTAAAGCCAACTTGTACCAAATCTCGTCTTTTTAAGGCAGCATGAGTACATGTCATAGCAATAATTTTTGTTTCTTTAATGAGCAAGTAATCAGCTCTGTCTGCTCCACTCCGAAGCAACTCAAATGCTCGGAATTCCTGTATGTAAAAAAAAATAAAGACATTTTTTAAAAAACAATAATATTAAAAAAAACAAAGTAAACCAAAAATACTAAGTGCAGTGTAGTTTTCTATGCTTAACAGGAAAGAGGGTGGCAGCCAAAACATAGAGACATTATCCTCATCAACAACACAAAGAAAGAATTTATCTGAACAAAACTTTCAATGTTAATGATTCTTTGGAAAATTATAGACAATAGAAGAATAAATACACCTGAAGAAAGCTGGAGAATGAATTTTCTGCTGGAATATTTTCTTTGTTTAAAATAACTGAGAATTAGGGAGGTCATAGTTAGAGTATCAAAGAAACAGAAGACTAGGTAGGGAAAACAAAGAAGTTTATTAAATGCTCATACATAGAACAGAAAAAAAACTTGAGTAAGTCAAATACTACTCAAATCCTACTCTAATGTGACTACTTGTCATCTTTGTAAGTCGGAGCAGTCCATTGTCACAATAGTAGGGAAGAGCAGGAAGTACACAGAGTCACATTGGCCAAAATGTTGATGTAACCTCATTAATAAATAATAAATAAAGTCTGATTGAAAAAATCTTGCAATGTTAGTGATGTGTTTTTTCTCAAATTATAGATAATACAGACAGAATTTAATGACCATGAACAGGACATAAATGACTTTAAGCAAATGAAGCCTGTATGCCTTAACAAAGATCACATTTCTTTGAATCTTGTAGATGGGTGTTTGAAAAGCACAGACAAAAAACTGTGCCAAATAACAGAAATCACTTCATTTGAGGACTTCCAATAGCATCAACAATGAAATGGATAACCATGAAGAAAAAAATAATGATATAATCAAGGTGTTAACATCCCCCAATATTTCAGACAAAAATTTAGCAGACGAGCCACCATCAACACTGGAAAGAGTGATAACAGGTAGTAAACTGCTCAGTTAATGAATGTCAAAACAGATTATAGTCCTTCATACTTACTTCAAGTTGTGTGAAGATCTTTTTGATATGTCGGAAACAGCCCTCTGCAATGTCCAAATCTTTTTCATAAGACTCTCCTGAGAATAAAGGTTGTGGAGCATTGCTGAAGAATTTAGTAAATGGGAACAGTTCCTTGACAATAGTTTTATTGTCTTCCTGAAAATGCAAGGAGAAAGAATTTATTAAAATAAACAAATAAAATATCAACTATATGTATGAGTGTGTGATACAAATATTCATAATAATTACATTAATTATTAAACCAATAGCAATGCAATATTGTACATTGTCAAATCAGTAATTATGCAGTCAGTATTAAAGAAACAAAACATCACATGTACAAATATATTAAAACAGAGAGCACAGTGAGAATAATGATCAGAAAAGAATATTATTCACAGTAATATTTTAAAAGAAACAAAAGAAAGAAAGAGCTAACCAGTTATTGTTCCTCGCTCTTCAGAGCTCAACTGAAGACAATGACTAAATAAGTGGGGGGGGGAGACTACCAGAGAATCAGCAATAATATAAATCAATAAAAGATTACATTAAAACCCAGTAACCATTCCTTCCACTTTGCCAATATTTTTTTTATAATTCAACATCCTCTCGCTTCCCAAGTCCTGTAATATAGAGAAAGTTTTTCCAACATGCACAAATTTATTGCCTCTTCCACTATATACATGTTCTGTACTTAAAATTTCTTATTTGATGTTGGGTCTGGTACTGAGTGGGAAAAGAAGTTCTATAAACACAAACTGAGTCAGCCTAAACAATGAAAGATACACCAATGCCAATATCTGTTTATATCTCTGAGATGAGGTATTATGATTACTTACATTATTTACATTATTTGGACCTGTTATCCTCATCTTCAGTGTCATATTCACAACATTTTGGCCATTGTACACTCCGGCCTTCTTCAGATGACTGGACACAAGGTGTTGGTTAGATCCAGTGACCAGATCCAAAGAGTTGTAAGTTCAATACCAGACTACAGCAGTAGTGAACCAAAGCCTGGAGAGTTGAGTTAAAGGGAAATAACAGAGACATCCAGAAGATGCATGGCATGTGAAACTAAAACAATTTACCCCAGTGGACAAAATAAAGTTTTCGATTTGAAATTCGAATCACCTAAAGAAGGCTGGAGCGTACAATGGCCAAAATGTTGTGAATATGGCAATGAAGATGAGGATAACAGTCTGAATAATGTAAATAATGTAAGTAGCACAAATGCAAATACATCATCAACTCATCATTGAAGGTTTAAAGAGTCAAGGTGAGCCAGATCTATCCCAACAGCAAATGGGAAATTTTAAGTACAGAATATACTGCCTATAGTAGAAAAGATAGAAGAGTTTGCTATATTACAGGGCATGAGTAGCAATATCATCAGTTGGGGTCTTGTTAAATTACCTGTCACAAAAATGGATTCAGAACATTTCTTTTCGACTGATGGTTATTAGTATCCTTCAAGAACAACCCAGACAAAGAGAAGTCAATGCATGAAGATAAATTGTTTTTTTTAAGATAAAAATGACAGGACAAAAAACCATGTTAGCTATAAAACTCACCAGTACTATGAAGAGACACACAGAGAGACGAAGTAGGCCTCAGAGAACAGACAGGGAAAACACCTGTTAGACAGTTCACTCTCCTGCCTCCCTCAACACTCACCCACACACACCTCATCTCAACTTCGCTCACTTATAGCCATAGGTTACAAACCCAAGAATAAAATCTGGTTTAGTGCTAGAAATTGTTTTGTCTTTCACTTGTGAGTAACGATCTGGCTGAAGTATAATTTTTAAGCCACAAGTGTTTGACTGGAAAAAGCTGCATCCTATCAAATGAACCTAGTGTCTGGCCTGAGCTGCAATGCAACACATGCAAGATGAGAGGAAAAACTTATGTCTACATGTTGACAGAAGAGAATGTTTCTGACAAAAAAGTCTAAGCCCAGGGTGATTTGTAGGGATCTCTTATTCCTCACATTTTTCTTTTTCCATTTACATCCTGACCCCACACAAATTATGGCTTACTATTGGTACTACACATTACAATATATCATATATGTTAATCCCATGGCTGAGGACAGAAACTACCACACAATCAACTCTCAATTCTCCCTCTTCCTATATTTTTGTCTCTGTTAGCATGTAATTGTTTGTTCCTCATTAATTTCTGATGATTGTGGTGTTACATATGAAACAGTCGCAGAAAATAATTGGAGCACACATAAAGTTCATTATTTTTGCTTTGTATTTTGTACTGTTTACTGCATTGGCATCTTTGATGTACATTTTGTAATTGTATTTTATATATATATATATATATATATATATATATACACACACACACACACAGGGTGTCTCAAATAAATATATACTCATTTTGAAGCTTTCTCAAGAAATAATTCAAGCAACTAGAACCAACTATATCTAATTTAAATAATGCAAATGAAAATGGTATTTATTATAAATGCATGCTCTTAAAATTTGTTATTGCATGCTTTCAAATTGAGGTCTTTTATGATCTAGACATTGCTGACAATGCAATGCAATGGAAACAAAAGCAGCAATCAACATTTCGATAAGTATTTAGCTGCATTCTTGCTCTATGGAAACTTTAGCGATTGTTGTTGGTTTTGTAGTGTAGACTTTATGTTGTAATTGTTCCCCCAAGAATAATTTTAAATGGGAGTGAGGTATGGTAAACAAAGAGGATATTCTAATGAATCTTGCCTTCTAATCTAACTGTTTGGCAAGATTTCATTCCGGTATGTTTGTACATAATGATGGTAGCTTGGTGGTGCTCCATCTAACTGAAAATAAAATTCCTCATCCCCCAAAACTTCTTGGCATTATAGGGTTAGGGTTAATGTGTACACATTTTGAGATACACTATAAAGGAACAACAAAAATATGCTTAAAAAGTATATATATATATATATATATATATATATATATATATATGTCAGGACCCAGTGTGTGTGTATATACACATACAAATATAGAAAATATATTATTAATAGTTCAAAACTTGATCTCTTCAAAGTTGTCCACCTTCTGTTAAAAAAAAAATACCTTTGGTACCCCTTATAGAGAATTTTGTAATTACCATTCTTTGTGAGTGTTGGTTTTGATGTAAGGTAAATGTCATTCACTAAGTTAGACATGAATAAAACTCACCATGGTCACAATAGTATTTACAAGTGGAAGCAACTGATTAAACACCAAATTATACAATTCTTGAACTAAAATTTGTTTTAGCATTCAGTCTGTATGATTGCATGGTGAAAATCAAAGACAGGGATTGTTAGGGGTCAGGAATGCAAATATTATTAACAGAATAGGGCTGTTATATGTATAATGTAAATGCCTAGCTAATGATTTGATGATAGAAATGCTTACTTATAAGTAGAAAAAAAAATAATTACGTTTGATTCTGCTCCTTTAATCTTGCTAAGAAACTCTTCCCATCGTGCAAGGACCTGAAATTAAAAAAGTAATCAGTATAGTAATAAATTGTTATTACTAATTGTTGCCAAAAAACTGATGACAATATTTATGAGGGGAGGAAGTTGTTGAAAATTTCTTAGTCTCACCTACTTTCCTGCTCTCTTACTTTATGAAAATGACATTTACAGTCAAAGAAACAGAAAAAAAAAAAAAAAAAAAAGCCAAAAAAAATTATGTCATATGTCTTACAAAATTTAATATTTTTTTGCCTACCATATTTTCTTGTGTATAATACAAGAAATTTTAAAGGCATAAAAGAGGCAGGGGTCATATTATACACAAGTACATATTTTCAGAAATTTTTACTCAACTGAAAAAAAACCCAAAAAAACTCTTATTTGAAACAGCTAGATTGCAAATATACTCAGCTAGCAAAATAGATAATAGAACAATAAGCAGGCAAGCATTAATAATTGTTTACAAAAAGGAATTTGATATGTCTGCAATATTTGTTCTTTGGGAATTAGCTTCTCAAAGACAGGAAATTCACCAAAATTTATTAAAAATAATAAAGGGAATACACAAGATCTGTCATGTTTTGATAATATTAATGTTACAAGAAAATACGGTAGTTTAAATTGCACAACCATTTTGATTTTATTGATAAACTGACTTGTACAGAATGAAATCCTTAAAATAGAGAAAATACTTTTAATCAAGTTCACACCTAATAGATAACTATTATAATTTATTGTAGGAGATCTACCTAAAAGAGTTAATCAAATTACTGGAGTTGCTCTAAAGCAACATTTCACAACCCAGGCAATATTACCCACAGGGTCGGTGATTTCAACTCTTGGGTGGGTGATGAGCAACTGAAAGGAAAATGGTGGGCAATTGGAAATTTTGAAGGGCAATATAGGGTTTTGAGCATTAAAAAGGTATTACAAAATAGGCTACTTGAAAAAAAAATATTCAAAGGAGATATGCAAATAACTTGTACTAGCTAAAAACAAAACAAAAAAAAAACAGGATGCTAAATGCGAATAACTAGGTCACATTTCCTGATAAGATATAATTATCCCTGTAAGCAAGGTATATTTTAGTATTTTCTATAGTTTTGAGAAGGGTCATTAATATTCAAGTAGTTCTTCTGTATTAGACATAACAAAAACATTAATTGAATTTTAATTAGTTGCTAGTAGTGTATATTCTTTTTAATTTTACAATTATAAACAAAAATTGTTTAATTTTTTCTCAACACTTGCAACACTAACCCTAAAACTAAATTATATATATATATATATATATATATATATATATATAATCAATGGTCAACTTTGCTTTCATTTGTTCTTCAATAGTAGCAGCAGTCACTGCCTAAGTCAGCATTATTTGTTACCTCCCTTTGATATTTTTTTATACAATACATCATAAAGTCAGTTTACAAACAAGTAACAAATTTTTACCAAACAATTTTGGTATACTTTTGAATATTTATTATACAGGTGGGTGATGGAAAATTTTTCCAAGTGAAAGTGGCCGATGACGCCAAAAAGATTGGAAACACCTGCTCTAAAGACTAACAATATTAAGGAACATTTCAAATTTTTTAGGCAACTTACAGCATGTAGATATTTGTTGAAAAAAGAAAACAAAAGCTAAGAACTTACCTGATACAGGTAAAAATATCCCGCAGTTTCACAGGTGTATGACATGTCTCCAGAGACATTCAGACTCTCTTGCAGTCGAGCCACTTCATCAAGCAACTCTAGACGCTGTGCAAGGACATAGTTCACACGACCATACCTGGAATTTGTGTTTTATTTTTAGTTTAAATTATATTGCTTATAGTAAAATGGTTGGAAGCAACTTTAAAGGATTTATTACACTTCAATGTTGAAAGCATCATATAGACATCTACATTTATGCAAATATAAGCTTAACTAGTACATATAGATAAGCCAGAACATTATGACCAGTAATATGTAGCAAGAATGACAACTACTGTTTCATAACAATTATACAAATCAGGATCAGGGATAAATAAGCAGATAAACTGGCCTTGAGTATTTAATTTTGATGTATTGAATTCTGTAGTTATAAACACAAAAGATTTAAGTAACAGACCATTTCCAAAATAGCATGTCTCATAGGGTGTGATGAGTACAATGATCCAAGGAGGGTAAAAATCTGTTGAATTGATAAATATAATCCATTAACTTAGAAAATTACTTTGTTGATGTTTGGATATGAAACTGTAATACAAAAGGGATTTGACTTAAAGGCACTTTGAAATTTTTTTAGTCAGCAAGGCTTCTCTGTGGACAAGTCGGTTAAGGCATATCAGATCTAACAACAGTGTCTCTCTGCCCAGAGGGACGCAGTTTCAAATCCTGCTGGAGAGTGCCTATTTTTCTTTAATAAGATTACTCAAATATTCAGGCCAATAGACAAAAATAGATTATTATATTGTTTAATAAATAAATGGAGTGTCTTCTACTCAAATATGAGTATCCACTAAAAAATGAAGTTTAAAGTGATGAAAAAATATGTGTGTGTGTTTAGAATTACTTAACTCAGTCCAGTTTTTTCATTTTTTTATTAAAAAAAAAAAAAAAAGAATATGTATTTGAAATTAATTCTTATTATAATAATTGCTGTTGATGCCAGTATATTTATGATCTTTCAAAAGCTCTGTTTATAAAATTAAAAATTTGCATATGGGGATCAATACATTCATAACTTGAGATGCATTTATAAGGTTATTTCTGATCTGAAACTTTTAATGTATAATGTTCAATCTTTGTGATTAATATTCCTTATTGAATTAAATGCATTGACAAGAAAGGAGATTATGTTGAGAAATAAATATTGTGTAAAATAAATTCTTAGATCATCAATCATTTGCAAACTCCACTAGAATCCTGAGTGTTAAAAGTTATGTTTCTTATTTTATTGGAAATAAATTTGAATTTCTTTGAAAATAAGTTCTGTTTGTAAGCACAAACATATGAACAAAATATGTAATTTGTATTACATTTTATAAATAAAATATATAAGTTATAAATAAAAATAAAAGCTAACATAAGGGATGAGATTACACATCATAAAGGTAACACAGTTTTTGGGGGGTGGGGGTATATGCATGCTATTATAGTATTTAAGTTTGGGATGGGGGGCTAATACATTATTTTACATAATAATGGTAATATATTTGCGGGAGATACTAATATAATAGTATAGAGCAGCATTTCTTAAACTTTTTTCATTGCTGACCCCATTTTTCATCACAAGATTTTACATGACCCTGTCGGAGTTACCTCCTCCTTCAGTTTGTAACCCTTTCACCAGAGGTCTCTCTTTCCTGGCTATAAATAGCCAATGACCCTTAACCGATCTCTTTTTTTACTTTTCAGGCTTGTGCACTAACGCACCGAGGTAAATTTCTCTTCTTCCTAGAGGATTTCAACTATCAACCTCAAAATGTAGTCCCTAACAAGAAATAGCGTGAAATCACGCTAAGCACAATCCCACACACGTTCTTTTACACGGAATATTCCCACACACTTTGTCCTTTGTACTGTTTTCTTGTATTGTAACTTGTTATGAATATATATTTGTTGTGTATACATATATTATCGGTCTTGTTTTGTTTGCTTTCTTTTCCTTCTTCTTTGGACTTAACCAAGTCCAAACTTTTTATGTAGTTGGGCCGGCTAGCAGGAGAATCTGAACCTTACAGGCGTTTCGTCCACGTCTGTCTTCTATCAACAACATACCAGCCATCGCTATACACCTCTACAAACGGCCCACTCTACATGACCCCAGGTATTAACCAACTACACTGAAAATACATATGTTGTCAATGCACTGGTTACAATTGCACTGCATGTGCATTTTATTAGTGCATCACTTGTGTGGCACATCACATTATATATTTTTTATTTGTGAAATAACATAAACTGAAAATCAAGTGTTTGAATTTAATTTTCATGACCGCAGCATTTTGGGACACAACCCATAGTTTAAGATTTTGGATTTTGGTACAGAGCAATATATACAAATGAATGAAAATATTAATTATGTAATACATGATTACAAATAAAAAATAAATGCTAATATAGCAGTCTGAGGGTAATATGGGATTACATATAAAATCAAATGCTAATATTATAGTCTGTGGGGGAGGGGTGATATTTTATTGCAGTTAAAAACATTCTAATGTAATGCCAATATTGTAGTCAAGGGAGGTAATAAGTTATTAAACTTAAAAATAAATGCTAACATAGAGTGTTTAGTGTCATATCAATTCCTTATGGGTCATTTAATACCAAAATTTAATTTTCTTGGGAGCATTAGTAATTTCACTTACAAAAATGTATTGCTGATATTTTTACTATGAAAATCTACTTTTATTGTTTAATAGTGTTTTGACTCCAGTTTGCTCATAGTTAGGACCCTAACAAGCACATCCACTCTGGGTTAGAGTGGACCTGGAAGCAACAGCAATTAAGAGGTGATTCCACGCTACTCAAAACGTCCTGATTAGAGGCCTTGGATGTAGTTTATTGCCATTGTCAGAATGGGCAAATATAGACATTGTGGGGTTAATTTAAAAGTCAGGGGTAATAATATGTGATTACATATAAAAATGAATGCCAATAATGAGGGAGTAACAGATGAATTTTTGTATTCCAAAATGAAAGCATGCCATTACCTGCTATAATCTTTTTCTGTCTCTAAAGCTTCTTCACCATGACCAAGACGAAGAAGATGACGTTCATCAATGTCCAAAGCAATGATCTTCTCAAATAATTGATTGAGAGCCTAAAAGCAAATAGAATGATACAAATGAATTCCATTAAAATGTTTTAAACTTTTGGAAAGACACTGAAAAAGAAAGCTGAAATAGTTTTTCAAAAATGGATTGTAAAGAAATGGTGGAAATCATTTTGACAGAACAAAAGTAACTTCTTCAAAATTAATTTTTTTCATAGACATTTTAGCAAAACTAAGTTGACATTTTTCATTTGAATATCTGAGGACCACAATTGAAAGTTATCATTTTAAACCAGAATTCTTATATACTGTGTTGCACTATTTCTGCTAATAACAGATGGAACTCATATAAAATTAATTCTCTTAAAAATTTCAGTCAGTGTGAGTTTTGTGTATCTGTGAGGGGCCAAACTGCTGAGGGATGGATGCTTTTATAGAGACAGCATCTTTTAGATAGATTGTCAATCAAGGCTAAGGAGTTTGTATCTGCCTGTTAGGTGAGGACTCATTACTTTGGGCTAGCACAACCATTGACAGCTTCTGAACAGTTATAACTACACAATTTCTCTCTGGGAAGTGTAAGAGAAGAAAACTAGAATATAACTAATGGTTCCATATAGCAATTTCAAGTGTAAAAGGATGACACTTAGCTGCCAATCAAGAACTATGTTTAAATTCATTAAGTCAAGGTACCAAAGATGAGAGCTCACCAGAAAAATCACCATGAAAATATCTATAGAAAAGGCACAGGGAAGCTATGTTACAGTGGTGGTAAAGTGATTGAAGTTAAGATGCCAGGTTAGAACTGATAGCATTGCAAATTCAGCTTTTGAGTTTGTCAAGTATTTCTCAATACATAACTGAAGCACCAGACCAGATGTGGTGACAATATTCAATGCACAGTTTTATGGGAAAAAAAAATTATATTTACTCTTGATGATCAGATCAAATATAATTTGCCAGGGGCTTACAGCCATATAGCATTGAAACACTCATTCCCATATAATCACTAAAGTTAAGCAATGTTGAGCCTGGTCAGTAACTAAATGGGTAGCTACTTGTGAACACCAGGTGCTGTAAACCTGGATGTGCAGGTGGTATAATCAGAGAGTAGAGTTTCAATTCTAATCAGGTTCATTATATTCAATTTACAGTAATACTTGGAAGAAAAGTGTGTAGAGTGTGGTCATCTTACCACACCGCAAAAACAACTTTTTGGAAACAGTCATAACAAGTAAGAAATTGTGGATCTATGGCAATGACCCTGAAACCAAGGCTCAGTCTTTGCAGTGGACTCCAAGACTGAAGAAAATACAAATAAGTCGAAGCAATGTGAAGATACTGTTGACAATTTTCTTCAACTACAAGAATACATCATGAGTATGCACCACCTGGTAAGACAGTAAACAAGGCGTACTCCAGTCATGTGTTGTAGCCTTGGTGGGATGCTGTTCATCAGAAAAGTACAGAATTGCATATATGTACGATGATTGGCAACTCCACCATGATAATGTACCTACTCATTCGGCGCAGCTTGTACAGCAGTTTTTGGTCAAGCACAATATTCCCCAGGTCCGACAACAAACATATTCCCCAGATCTCATCCCTTATGACATTTTTGGATAGCAAGCAGCTGCCCCATTTTACAATGGAGCAGCTGCTTGCTATCCAAAAATAAAGAGCTCTAGGAATGCTTCCTTCAATGAAAACAATGCTGGATAAAGTCTGTGGCTTCAGAAGTGGCCTACTTTGAAGGAGATTAAGTGCCGAATTGATATGTGTTGTAGTTTTCTTTTTATAGCACCAGTCTCACTATTTTTGATCAAACCATGTATATGTAATTAGAGTGAATAAAAATTCAATGATATCATAACGTCTAATATATTTATAAAAAGGCAAATGAATAAAACAAAATCTACTGACCTGGTTGGAGTGGGTCACAATGAGTGTCCGTTGATCAGGGAAATTGTGGTAAAGGTTAGAAATGATTTGCACTGCTACATCAGTCTTTCCTGTTCCTGGGGGTCCAACTACCATTGTCAGTCCAGGTTGCATTCCAGCTCGTATAGCTTCAATTTGTGTTGGAGTAAATGGCACTGTATTTCTGGAAACAAAAAGTACATGTATATGATTAATGATATTTGATCTTAAATGAATTAAAAAGTTCTGATTATTATCTATTTATATATATTACATATAATATAATGATCCTATCCTGTCAGTATAAATTGCATTAATTCCTGACCATTGAGAATTCATTTTCTACTTTCTTTGCAATTCATTTCTATCATTAATGTTTATATATTCTTCATATAAAAGTTCTATTGTCTCAGTAACATCTTTATTAATTCTTAACTACTGACAAACTTTTCCATTCTTATTTGCAGTTTATTTCTAAAGTAAAAGTTTACATAGTTTAAATATAACAACATGAAATCAAGATGAGGCCCACCATAAACAAATTCACATTATCGGCACTTTCTTCTACTTTGATTTTCTTCCACTTCTAACCGACACTTGCAAAGCCAAATGGTGACAAGGAATGGATGATGGGAGCAGGTTTTGATGCAACAGGAAACTTCTAGTCCTGAACCTACACATTGGCGGCAAATTTAGTCATCAACCCTATCATCATAAATAAAGCAATCAGCAAAGAAGAAATTAAATTCTTGGATATGAGATAAAGCCGACAATGAATAACCCTATCCAGCAAGTAATGTTTGCATTCATTCCTGATTACCACATATTCTTGAGGATAGTGCAAGTTTTTATGATCAGATTTTTACACAAAAAAATGGGAGGGGTTGCACTACAGTTACCATTTTATATTTTTAATTTCACATATGCATATTTGATGTTTGTTTTTGATTTTGTCACAGTATAGTAGGGTCAGTTGGGCACAGACTGTGAGAAAAAGAGCACCATGATGCAATTCACTCCTGAAGAAATTTGGAATGGTATGCTGTATTGGAAGCTCCAATACAAGATATTTCAGAGTGTTTGGGTATCAATCTGAGGACAGTGCAGAGGATTCAGAAAGAGTTGGATGAGTCTAAGGGTGATTACGAAGGTGGTTGGCATGATCACAACATTACACTTCCATTCAGCTTCCCACGGGGCCTCAGACTCAACAGTGAGGCCTACATTAAGTGCCTTGAGGAGATAGTGCTGCCCTGGGTCAAGAGGGTGGCTGCTGGAAGACCCTATATTTGGCAAAAGGACTCTAATCACAAAACAAAGCTACTAAGTGAAGAGATGGTTTTCTTCTGCAAGGAAGTGACAATCATATATATATATATATATATAACATCCTATCTTTTGTTTTTTTTTGTTTTATTTGCTGTCTACATTTTTCAAAAGAGAGGAATGAAAACTGGTTAAGCCTTTGTTTTTTTCTTTATCCCTCTTTTTTTTCAATTTACCCCTTTACAATAACTATACAGTAAAGTGTTTTATTCTTTCCTGCAGTTTCATTTTAATATGTCCATTTTTACTGCACTTCTTACATAACTTATAGTTTCTAGTTTTAACTGAAGTAATGATTTCATCTTTAAAGCTTAACAATTTATGTCTTTAAGTCTCTTACCTTTTCGGCTGACTGCAGGCATAAGGCCCTCTGTTTGGGATGATGTGAGACTCAGCCTGCATATTTGTCTTTGGGGACAGCTCATCATCACCAAGTTTTCGTTTCAGGGTAGATGGCTCAGCTAACATAGTTAATCTGGATAGTTTGAAAATAAAAACAAAAAAAATATGTTTGTTATTACGAGTAACAAAAAGTAATAATTTTATTCTTTAATTAATCATAATGCAACATATCCAAATTTAATATCTCACTCCTAGAAATTGTTACATTTAACTAGAAATGGCATGTTGTGCTTTTTATAACTTCTGATGATCTCAAATGACCTGCAAGGTAAACTTATTACAACCTTGTGAGTCATCAGAATAAAAATTAGCTTTGAGTGTGATCAAGAAACTTCCATGGCTTGCTAAGAGAGTACAACAATTATATTTTAGATATATGAAAAGAAATGTTTAAAAAAATAAAATAAAAAGGAGAGTTCAGAAAGAGATGACCATTAGATAATAAAGGTACAAAGCCAATTTCCTAGCATCCTTGGTTCCAAAATCGTACCAGCTGATCCATTTTGCTGGAACAAGAGAAGTCATCTAATAATTTAATAATACACCTACGACCCAATAATTATGCCTCTTTCATAACTCTACAGCAGTAATTCCCAAAGTGGGCAGTACCACCCACCTGGGTGCAGTGGAGAGAGCCAGGTGGTGGTGAAAGAAAGTAGACAATCAGAAGGTGGCAGTATCACATCTGAACTATAACATACACCATACATACAGACCCCATACCTGAAGTGCATCTTGCTTTCACTTTACAGTGCATCCCATTTACATAACGATTATTATGGGAAATACTAATATATTCATTTGACATGCAATACTAGCACCAAGAAAAGCCATTCAAAGATTGACTATACATTGGGGAGGGGTTTGGGCTGTTTTGGCATGCAAGAGGGTAGCAACACCAAAAAGTTTGGGAACACTGCTCTAAAGTATTATTGACTGCAAGAAATTTATATCAAATTTATGAAACTTATTTTACACACAACTTAGTTTGGTAATTCATGTAAAATTAAAAATTTTTAATTTAGAAAAAAATCTTTTTTTAAAATGAACATTTGACCTCTGCTGTGATCACAGAGCCCACAATCCCTTGCAACAATTGTGAATTACAAAATCTTTTCAATGGTTGTATAGTATATGCTTTATAAGGGCTACAAAACAGTTTTGAATTGATAGTTGTCCTTCTCCTGAACTGGTTGCCAACCAAGGCTAAAGATCCCAGTTTACCCTGCTATTCAAGCCAGTCTCTGACATAATTTGAACTCAGCTTGCTGATTTCTTTGTTCTGAACCGCTGATACACCACCTACATATCCTAGATTCAAATGTTTGTTTGTAATTTTGCCTGAGGTTTATTCCTTGTTTCCTGTTTAGTATTAAGTTTCAAGTTCTTTCTAAAGTCTACTTCAACTCTATACTTCTAAGATCTCTGCCTAAAATCTGATATTTTATTTACTATTTATTTTTATTTTTTTTCCTCAATAGGGGTAGACAGGTTTTTCAATCATCCAGTTCACACATCCTCCCCAGTCTTTTGAACAAGAGTAGAGGTTTATCCTTCATTTCTTATTCTGGATTGGGTTTCCAGTTCCTTTTAGTCTTCTCATTCTCTTTCAATCCCAGTTGCCCCTTGGCATTATCGCCTTGCTGGGGAGTGGGGGATGATTAAAAAAAAATCTGGAAGCTGTGGGTCATCTTATGAAATTGAATTCTCTACATTAGTAATTGAGCATAGTTTTACAATAGGGGTTACAATTGTGGGACACCCAATGAAGATTAAATTCACTGTGATAATAATGGTTCGCAATAATAGTTTCCTAGTCACTCCAACACAAAAATGTGACACAGCTATTGTGTTCTTGTTGATGTGCCATTTTATACATATGTGTTAATAGTGTCTAGACAAAATCTATAGTCATTGAGTACTTAGTGAGAACCAAATTTACTACAATGGTAATAATCTGTGAAACTAGTGTAATAAACAAGTTTGGTGATCACAAACTCAAAGCAATATAAAGAGATTTTTCAATGGCCAGTGATTTTCTGTCATGGTGCTAGTAAAAAAAAAAAAAAAACAACTTATTCTGTGGTTGACAATTCTTGCTTTGATTAAATGGAGAGAGGAAAAGAGATGTAACAAGCTCTTGTTATTTCAAATCATGTGACTATCATGTAGGTTGCAGTCTCTCAAGTCTCTTACATTAATGAGTTGTGTGCTAAAAACTCATAAAATAAGAACTTCTGCATGAATGGTGGATGGTACAAGTGGTGGGGAGTTCAAATGTTTATTAGTCACTTTATAAATTCTCTGGATATATTCACATACATACCTAGCAATGTAAAGTCTTGTGATTTTGTAATGGCCAGGGATTCCTTTAATCATATCCTATTACTGATAATAGAAAATGTACTTTGATCACACAAACCATGACCACATTTGGTTGTCTCACATGGCTGAATACACTAGATTGCTAAGCATTGCTTCATAGTAAATACCAAGAGGATTTCATGTATGATCATTGACTCTAAGCAAAAATAATTTTGTTTTACATGAGATGGAACAGAATTCTTAATTTTATAGCACAGAAAATTAAGTGTTTCAATGCCTATGGAAAGCTGGTCATAAAACCATTTTCACTTTTTTTTGCTGACAATACATATCATGAGCAGTTAAAAATTAATATTGAATTTTTTTTTTTTTTTTTTTCCTTGCTAAATTAAATTGCCTTGGTTGTCAAATTACCTGAAAGGTGGTTGTGGTTTACTTTCATCTTCATCTTTGATCAGAACTTTACTATCAGGGAAACTTGCATTTAGGTGATCAACATTCAAAAATGTGTCATTCCAATCTAAAGTTGCAATTTGGTTAAGCATTCTAAAAAACAAAAAATGAAAAAAAAAAACATTAACATTTTGAGCAATTATTGTGCATGTTCAGATGCAGATTCACTTGCTAGTGTGTGTCCAGCTTGGGGACAAACTGTTAACAAGATAGAAATTGTGATTGCATTGGGAAAGATATAAACATGGATTTTGTATTAAGACAATTAAAACTGAGATTGCACTCCATAATGAAATAAAACAATCAAAATCATAATTGACATGTTCAGTGGAATGAAAATAAAGTAACTAATTTTTTTTTATATAGAATTGGTTAGCATATGCACAATTCCAACAGAGGTGGAATAATTACCATTCACGCATTACAATCAACTTCATTCTTTTAAATGTGAACAATAAAGAAATTCTAGTATCTGTCTATATTTCTGAGATGAGGTATTATGTACACTATTTACATTATTCAGACTATTGTCCTCATCTTTGTTGCCATATTTATTGGCCTTCTTCAGGTGGTTGGAATGTCCAACTGAACCCTTTATTTCACTCACTGGGGTAGACTGTTCTAGTTAACATGGAACTATGTCTACTGGATCTCAGTTAATTCCCCTCTCCAAATTCTCCATTGCATTAACCAGGTATTGAACTCACAACTCTTTGGGTCCTGTCACTGCATTTAACCAACGACTTTATCCACTGTGTCATGTGTCCTTAAGGACATCTGTGTATGAATTTCTGGAACTTATAAATTTAATACCTTCAGCAACCATTTTTAGCAGTGCTCATATTGCAATTTTTGCTGTAACCATTGCACGTTTTTTTACCAGAGCTCATATTGCAATTTTCGTTGTTATTATTGCTTTTCTCTAGCACTCCTTACTACTGGTTCCAATACCGTATTCATTTCTATGCTTGGTTGGCTCAGGAGATTTTTGTGGCCTAGCATAGGAAATTCTAAGAAAAATGGGAACAAAAAGAACATTTTTACTCAGATCAGAAAGAGTCAAAATTTGTGGGGAAAGAGGAAATGGAGAATTCAACACTCACAAGGCATACTGAAGGCAAGAGGGAAACAGCAAGTTACCTACCTAATGAATTTGTGTAGATGGATGGACAGAGACTTGGAGGGATAGTATGAGGACAAATATTGCTTAGAGCTACAAAGAATAGGAAATCATGGAGAGCTATGATCACCCAGCCCTCAAAGGACATGCCACAAAAAGAAAAGATCTATACATCTTCCTATATCAGGTGTGCATTATGCGTTTTAAAAAAATGTTTTACCCACTCAAAGGGGTAAAGGAGTAAAAACTGACACTAGCAAACCTGCTTGTCTTTTTTGTCACCCTCTCTTCCCTTTCCATTTTTGTTGCTTTTCATTTTTCTCTAGCTTCCTTACTTGTCCTCTACATTTCCTTCTTCACATATTCTTTTTATCATCTTCTTCATCTCTACTGAGATTTCCAGTTCTATTCTTGCATGGAAGCAAAGATAGGTGGTGGATGGCTATATTGTGTATAATATTTTTTACAAAATGCACATATATTACACAAATCCTTAAGCAAAATTTGTCAGGAAGTGACACTGTGATCTAAGAAAGAGTGTACACATCATTTGATCCTAGAAATGCCAATGTTAATTATCAGTAAAAACTGTACAGTGGGGAAAAAAAATTTCCCCATTAACTTTAAATTCAAAGATAACTGTAGTGAACGAGATAATCAAGTACCCCGGAAAAAAGTTCGTGTTTTGTATGCGATCTGCCGGGAGGGATTGCCAAAAGTAGTCAGCAAAACTCTTATAGCGACTTACCTCGTCAACCCAAGCTTAAAAAAAGAAACAAGTCCGTGTGCAGGAGTCGCTATAAGAGTGTATTAATATGCAAATTATGGAGCATCCTATCCCAGCTGTCGACGAATAGAAAAAATAGGTTCTGCCGATAAAAGCAGTTGGTGTTGTCGACTCGGGAGGAAAATTGGGGCAGTTTTGGCTACGGCGTTCGTGAGTTATTTTCCTGACGTGTTACAAGTGATTTTCTTTCTTTGTGTTGTGAAAGCCACAAATTTGCTTTGAGAACGTTTACTCTTCAATAACGTTAATATGTAAGTATAATTAATCAACAGACTTTTCACGTTTATGTATTCTATGCATTGATAGGTGTACATTTATATTGTACTGAACTGATTGTAGTCGTAACATACTTGGAATAATGAGCAGCATCAGGACTGCCATAGCCAAGAATCAAATCATGCAGCCAATCAGGAACAACGCAATCGGTATTCATCAAATCCCGAATCGTCTCAAGAACAGCTTTGAAGTTATTTTCCTTTGGTTTCCGTCTCATAATCACATTGAATAACTCATAAACATCCTGCAGAAGAAAGCAAAAAATTATTAATGATGCATGTAGAATTTTAACTGCTGGTGCCAAGATAAGACAAGAAATGTTTCCTTGTGCAAGAAAAGAATAATGAAACAGGTTTAGTTATAAATAAAACAAAAACAACAAAATCATTAACTGTAAAATTCAGGGAAAAAACAATCTTCAAAGTTTCAACTTGTCTGAGATTCTGAAAAGAAGTACTTTCATCATGTTGCAATTTTTTAAAAGTTCAAATACCTCCATCTTTTTAATGTTTTTTCATTACAATATGGGGTCTGATGTAGGAGAGGCATTAGGGTTAACATCATTAGAAACAATCAAACTATTCAAATTTTCTTTGAAACTGCTTATGTTCACTTCAGTTTAATGCCCTTGAGAAAGGCATGAGCATATTTCTCTCTATACTATCCAAACACCAGATATCTAGAACAAAATATTTATTTATTTTTTATTATGGCCTGTCAAGAAGACATGATGGAAAAGAGAGCAGGTGGGTGAGTAGATGGATAAATTCCTCCATGGTAACTACTTTGTCTACACAGGCCATGACAGGGAGTAGTCATAGTAATAATAATGATTTTGATTATGTCTTATCCTCATTGTTAACTAACTTTCTAATCACTTTATTAAATTTTTTGTATTTCAGAATAAGGTCATTTTTTATTTGTTGTATGTATTCTTCAGCATAACAATCTTATCCCCTTTGTCAGAGGTGGTGATTTTTTTTTTTTTTACAGTGAGGTTCACCCTGTACAAGCTCTGAAGGCCACTTGAGATGGTTACAGAGTAAGAGGCAGTTTATGAGGATAAGAGGGGGAAGATAATGGTTAATTCTGGTCTTGAACAGATTAAGATTGTAGTGATTGGGGAAAAAAATCCTCTAAGGAGTTGGTTCCACAGAGCAGTGGTTTGAGAGAAGAAGCTGTTAAAGTGGAACTTACTTCTCACCAATGGAATATAGAGTGAATGAGGGTGGTTTGCTCCAACATGAATGGCATGGCAAGTCCTAGCTGAACCAAGGAATGCAGTTCATCTGATCACTTTCCATGAAGTAGTGATAGAGCAGTGAGAGACTTGCCAAATCTCACCTATGAGAGAGAGAGGGTGGAAAATAATTTGTCACCCACAAGGACTCAGAGACATTTTTGGACTATATTGAGACTAGAAAGTGAGAACTGGGCAGCTCCTGCCCAAATATGGCAACAGTACTCCATTTTAGGCCTGATCTGGCTCTTGGTAAAGGTAAACGATAGCAAGAGGAATCAGGTACTTACTGGAGCAATACAAGGAACTGACCATATATTTCTGCATCTTTAGCGATGGATCATATGTACGAATTCCAAGTTGAGTTTAAGGCCCAATAGTCTCTCAAGGTACAGTGTCTCCCCAAGAGGAAATCTATTCATCGTGACTGGTTGTAGTTTGGGGTCCGATCATTGATGATGGAATGTAACTAGTTTGGAAATTTCCTTATTTTGGGGATTGATTTTCTCATGCTTTTATGCACCATTTTGGTAGTCTTGTTGATGACTCATCACAAACTCATGTTATTTTACAATGACAATGATTTTTATAAGCAGAAATTCAGATTATTGAAGAGATGACCTCTTAGCAGTGTTTTAGATTCAGATAGGTTATTTTACTGGTACACCAATCCCACAGGTCATTTTGCATCAAATTGGGCAGTTTTAAGATTCGTTTTTATTTTGCAAACAAATTTTTTTATAAGGCTTTATTATATAAGGGTGGGGGTGTAATTTGGTTTTGGTTGCATTTTGTTGCCAGGTATTTGTTTGGTTTCCTTCTTTTGGTATAGAGTTTTGTTACTTTTAAGAATTCTAGAATGGCTTTGGGTTCAACACTCTCAAAGAGGGCTCTAAGGTTGGGTACACTTTAAAAATGTTTTCATATAGGTGCCATTTTTTTGCAGAATTAAAAAATGTGTGAGTACTTCTTAGCAGTTTGGACATTTTGGAGGGTCTTCATTTTTTAGGGGGAAAGAGAGGGTTATGTGGGTGTGTCCAATTTTAATTCTTGTGGGACATCATTTCTTGAATATCTGGTACTATGATGTTATAGTCAGAATGTGTTTTATTTGATATAGTTTGTTTTGCGTGTGTGTATTCTATGATTTTTGCCATTGATTAAGGATGTAAGAGTCAATTTTGTCTGTAAAGGGTATTTTTGAATCTGGTATGTTCATTGAAATGGATTCCTTGGCTGCCTTATCAACCCTAACAGTGTTTTAGCTCATCTCTTCTCATGACACTAATCACAATATTATTTTCCAGTCTGTTCTTTCTTACCCCACTACAAAGGCATATTCTGAAGCCCCAGCCAACTAGTCCAAGTGTAAATAATGTAAATAAATAAAAACTATGCAAAATAGGAGTCAATTTATGCATAGCCATTATCTCACCTCCTCTCCTTTTAGTGTCCGGGCCATGTCTTCTTGGTACTGATTAGGATCTAGCCACACACGTAATGTTCTTGTATCACCTTGTAATTCAGGTTTGGGTTCTGGGCCTACAAATATAAAAAGTGTGGAAGTTGATGCAAAAACTGGACAATGGAGAAAATATTTGATAACTTCTATCCTGTGCACATGTGCACATTTTGTAACCAATGCAAAAAGGAAATTAATGCCTATACAAATGATTAGCTGCCTGAAATAATAATTACATATAAACAAATGGATTTTTTTTAATTCTACATTATTTCTTATCCTATTATAATTGTGCTTGTTTCTTTCTGTTAGTTTGCACGACCATTACACCCTGCCAATACATCATAAATGTTCTATTTTGATCGCATGAAAAAAAAAGAAAAGACACTACTTGAATTCAGTGACAAAATGAATGAAATAAAGAAAAAAAAGAAGGCAAGATAGAAGTGTTTAACATCTGTTTCAATGAAATGGAAAAAGCTGTTAATTTCAAATCTTTTCATTTGTACCCACTTCTTAAAATAATGACCAGCATACATATTTATGATTGTTATTGCAATATTTTGTTCAAGATGTTGCTCAAATAATTAACAATGTGATAGAAAAATTTCTACAGATTTTATTGTTGTGGAACTCACCATGAGCTTACTCACTCATTAACTTGAGAATTAAAATTAGGAAAACTGAAATTTTCACAGGCTAAAACTAGTTACATGTGTTTGAGTAGTTATGTTTTTTATTTTTTAAAGTGAAACTAGTATGTACATTTATAAGTCCACCATTTGTCAGTGCATTGAATATTGCTGCCACATTTGGTCTGTAGCTTCTGCTACATATCTAGAGATTCTTGAGAAAAATCAGCTACGTTATCAATCCTGACCTGGCATCTCGGCTTCAGTCATAACATAGCTTTCCTGTGCCTTTTCTAAATTTTCATGGCATTTCCTCTTTAAGTGCAGTACTAGACTGGCAGCTAGGTCTCATCATTTTACTATTGAAATTGATAGATGCAACTATAAATTCTATTCTAATAGTTTCTTCTCTTGCACATCTTGCCTATGGAACTCTATTCTGGTTTTTCTATCAACTATAATCTTGAAAAATTTAAATGCAACATCAATTGTCATCTTAAATCCTTTTCTTTTATTGCTCTCTTCTCAATAACATTTTCTCAGTTTCTTTCATTTGCATCTTAGTGGGTTTGTTGCATTGCTTGAGGTGAAATGATTAAAAAAAAAAATGAAACATCTCCCAGCCTTGAGATGGAAAGTCTTACTAAAGAAAATAGCTTGATGGTAGTTCCAAAGATTAAAGTTTGTTTGTTTTTTGTTTACATTCAAATTATAGTAGAACCTCAGTTCACAAATTTAATTTGTTCCTGAAGGCCGTTCGTGACCCAAACCAAAACTATTTTCCCATATTAATCAATGTAAAATGGATTAATCCATTACTGGATCCTAGATTGCTTATTTAAACTTTTACAACAGGACTTTGTGCACAAATTCATACAATGAACCAATTAAAATCATTAAATCTCATCTGCAGTTGCTCCCTCACAGACGTGCCGTCACCTCCCTTTGTCTTTTTTACATATACTTTCACGGTAACTGCTCCAATGAGCTGCTTTTGCTGATTCCCAGACTTCATGAATTTAAGCGTTCAACAGGCTGGCATCTCGCTCTCACCCTTTCACTGTCAAAACTGTTAAATGTAGCCGTCTCTTCTACTCCAATAGCTTCATGTCTCGCACTTCTCACCTGTGGAAGTCTCTCCCCTTTTCCTGTTTCCCTGATAGCTATAATCTCTAACTATTCAAATGTAATGTCAATCAACATCTCCAGATGCCTTGATCTATCCCCTATCCTTCTCTTCATCCTTTCCTCTATCACTCCTATCTGCTCTCGCTCCAACTCTCTGTAATCCCTTGTGTGCTAGTGGCTTCCCACCTTGTTTGGAATGAAATGCTTTTAAAAAATAAAAAAATAAAAATAAAAAAAAAATAAAAAAAAGATAAACACAATTCTTTCCAACCTTTTATGTGCCATGTCCTTTCAGGATGTAGGCGATCATGGCTCTCCACTTCCCCCTATCCCTTGTAACTCTCAATAAGTTTTGTCCCTCGGCCAACTCCCCCAGACCATGTTGTCATTCACTTGCTTAAGCCCACCAGGTATGTCATGCGTTGCTTTCCCTTGACTCTTTTTTCCTCTATTCAACCTGTGAGTATCAGATTCTCCAGGTCCTCCTTTCTCATTATGTGTCCCAGAAAATTCAGCTACCTCTTCCTGATGTTAAGTATAAGCCTCCTCTTTGTTTGCATCCTCTCCAAGACCTTATTGTTGCTTACATTTCTGTAGAACCACATCTCCATCGCCTCGAGTCTCTTTTTCATCTTTGAGGAGACCATCCAACATTTGCTGCCATACAGGAGGACAGATGTCATGTAACAGTTCAGTACTGTTTTCTTTGTTACCAAAGAAATCCTGCTGTCTCGTAATACTCTGCTTACCTTTTGGAATGTGTCTTTAATACTAAACAAATAAAATATAGACAAAAAATTAATTTTACTGTACATATACAAAGGAGAGTTGATGGCCTAAGTGGAAGGTGGGGAGAGATGTTATTGTTTGGAAAGAGAATGTCCTTCCATAAAAACATCAGCTGTCTTTCTGGGGTTTCTTCTCTTGCTATTTTCTGTCTCTTAGTAGCACTTGACTCTGCTTGAGATTCACTGGGATTCTCTCTCATTAAAAATTTGTCCTTTTTCCTCTTGAATGATGTATATCCCCCTTGGCATTTTTTTTCTATAATAGACCAGTTTCATCAGTTAAACACTTGCTGGAGAAGAAATACATCATCTTTTATGTAGTCACTACATTCTTGCACAGATTCTTCAGCAGATCTTTGATTCACACTTGCAGTTTCCTCTTGCATGACCACACTATGTATGCCATTTCTTTTCTTATTTTTCATTGTCATAGATGTTATTATAGACATGTTTCGGCCAAGTACCCTCTAGCTATCTTCAGGTGTCCATTCTTTTGTCTATATGGGATATCTTAGGTGTTGATTATTGTGTTATTTTTATAGCAGGAACAAGCAAGAACTGTCATCACATGGACAAAAATAACAATCTGTTTTGTAGAGGTATATTCCCACAAATTTCAACATATTTACTTTGAATATACATATACGTGTGTGTGTGTGTGTGTGTGTGTGTGTGTGTGTGTGCATGCAAAATGCTGAAAAATGCATACCTTCTTCTATGACTTTTCCATTATCATCTAACAAGCCTTCTATTTCACATCCTCTAACATATGTGAGTCCCACTTGAGGAATAAATGCCTTATCAGGATCATATGGGGTTCCAATGGTTGATGTTGGGTTCACAGTGATTAAAAATGCAACATCGTGTTTTCTTAAAGCTGAAAAAATAAAACCAACAGAATGCAAGAATTTAGTCTTGTTCAGAGGATTTAAGATGCAGTGTCATTTAAAAGAAACATAATTGATAAAAATGGATAATAAATATTAAATATATGTAAAAAGATGGTCTATGGTATTTGGGAATTCCAAAAGGTTGTGCCTTGAAACATCCACCTGTAAAAGGGTACTCACCTACACAGAGAGACATAAAAAAAATCAATATTCAAATAAAACCTGGCTGATATGAGAATCAAAAAGCATTGCTCCTTCCTGCAATGTCCCATCACCAGTCATCATGGGTTTTTTTTTTTTCAACCAAGAGAAAATGAAAACTTAACTACTACTCTGGTATAGATGCAAAGGCTTTTATATCCATCATCAATAATGAAAAATACAGATTCTCATATGAAACAATTGTTTATAACAACTATAGCAAAAGCACAAAAACATTGGGATTTTTATCAGAAATATGTTAACTTTTGTTTGAACAAAAAAAAAAAAAAAGCTTGGGTAAAATTTTAAATTTGAATTTGAAAGTGATCTAACATATAAATTGAGATATACTTTTGTGCTTTTTTTTTTAATCTTCACCCCCAAGCAAGGTGATAAAGCCCCTATGACACAAAGGCTTATTGAGTGTTAAAGAATCTGAGAAAAAAAAAACATTAAGTAGGCCAATAAAAAAAAAAAAAACAGGAATTAAGACAGAAGATGACAATTGATGTGGTACCTAAATTTCTGAAGAAGAAAGTTGACTGAAAAGCAAGAAACTGTTAGCACAGAACTTATGGTAACATCTAGCTATTTCAAGTGTAAAATGACGAGACATAGCTGCCAATCTAGTACTGAACTTAAACTTGTAAAGTTGAGGTAGCAAAGCAGATCTGAATAATAAAGATGAAAATATTTATAGAAAAGGCACAGAGAAGCTTTGTTACAGAGGTTGGAAAGTTACTGAAGATAAGATGCTAGGTCAGGACAAATAACATTGCAGATTCTTTTTTGGATTTTATCAAGAATTTCTAAATACATAGCAGATGTAACAGGTCGGAAGTGGCAGCAATATTTTTGGATGTTTGAATAAAGACAAAAAAAAAAGTCACTAATCAGCAGCTAACCTTTTAGTTCAATAAAGAAATTTTACACTTATCAATTGTATCTTGTCATATCACAGCTAGGATTTACTCGACAAATCCATCAAAACTTGCATTTGTTTTAATGATACTATCTCCAGAGAGACAGCAAATACTAAAAGTATATGTAAGGAGCTGCTACCAAAAATACCAAAGTATATTTAATGTGTGAACAAATATAAAAATTATTATTTACACTATTTAGATTCAGACTACTGTCTTCATCTTTGTAGTTGCTATCACAACATTTCAGCCACTATACCTTCCAGACTTCTTCAGGTGTATACAATACAATACAATAGCCTAGTGCATTAAAGTGTTGCTTTGAATTTGGTAACATAATAACTGTGAGTTCAATCCATGGGCCAGAAAGTGTGTACTTGGACTCTGGGAAACAGGGAGAGCAATAACTGAGCAGTCCTAAAAAATAAGAACTAGATGATATCCCTAGACATGAGCAGTGGAATGAGAACAGTCTACACCTGTAGATTAAATAAAGGGTTCAGTTTGGAATTCCCTGTAGGTTACTTGGATTGATAGACACCTGATGAAAGCCAGAAAGCACAATGGTTGAAATGTTGTTGTTAAAACAGGATCTTGATCAATAAACTGAGTGACAGCACTTCACCAAACAATAGAAAAATGTTCATTGAGGAGAAATTTCAATAAACTTAAATCATGCCTAAAGGTTAAATCTACTTTGGCAGGAAGGGAGACAAACTACTTCCACCGTTTAGAACACATCCATTAAACTGAGGAGTAAGAGTCTAATACCTTTAGAAATTTGTTAGCTAAGGATCGAGAGTTCAATCCTAGATCAAGAGCTATCATAGTTAACAGTTGTGATAATAAAGATATGTATATAATGATAACTTCTCATATAAAAAATTCAGACAGAAATAAAGAATATTAATTCAAAATGTAAAAACTTTGTCAGTTAATAATTTTTTTATTCTCTGCCAATAAAAAAAAAACATGTACAAAATATTAACTTGAAAGACATAATACAAATGATAGATTTTTTTCCATTTCTTTTCCTACACCAGATGTGTTTGTTCAAATAATAATAAAAAGATGAGACTAATTTCATTACTAATATAGGGAATAATAAACACATTAAAAAAATTCATATAATCTTTTTATTGAATTGATTGATTGATCAGTTTGCTTAACAGCATATCAACTCCTTATGGGTCATTTAATGCTGAAATCTTATTTTCTTTGGAGCTTTGAACTAATAAAAATATGATGTTATTCTGCATTCACAATTGAATACATGGTAGATAATACTCAGCTTTTGTGCATATACATGTTTGTGTGGATGTAATTACTAGAGGCAGTGATATGTGTGGTTTATGTTGTAGTTTTGTTGAAGTTATATTTTAGAATACAGTTTGAATTTTTTTTAAGAAATTGTAGGATATTATATGGAATAAGGTTATGAAAAAGTTCTTTCATGTTGGTTGTTTGATTTTGTTTAGCGGCATATCAACCTCTCTATGGGTTGAACAATTATATGGCTTCAACTAAATATATTTTAAATGCAACTGTATGCCTTCAACTACAGATAAAATATATTGTTGGTCATGTTGCCATAAAGTGTATTGTTGGTAATTCTACTATAAATAGGTATTGTTGGTATTTTTACTATAAAAATGTATTTTTATACTTTCATAGTGTTTTGTTTTTTGTTTCTAGGATCCTAACAAGTGCTTCAAAGTGGACCTGGGAACAACAACAATTAAGCGGTGGTTGCACTCAAAACCTCCAATCTCACAATCAGAGGCCTTGCTGCCAGATGTAGTTTATCATCATATCCAGGACTCGAATTGCTTGACATCATTAACGGGGAGGATATGTTTGGTGAGCAGTAGCAAGGGCACTGATATTTGGTTGGAAGTTGGTAATTGTCAGTTGTAAGTCACCATGCTGTTTCATGTTGTATTTTCCTTTGTTTAAATTAAAGTTTATTTGTTTGGCTTAAACCAGCTTCAGACATGGCTCAACTGCTGCACTAAGCTTGGGTGATTTTGAAGATTTTAATTTTGAATAATCATTTCGCATCAAGATCTACAGCCATATCGAGGAGTTCATCTTGTAAGTGATATTATTGTGTTTGCATCTTCTATTTCCAAATTGGGTATTTATCATTTTAATATCAACCATTCTGGAGATCTCTGACCGAGACAACAATAAAAGGCTTTTTTTTTTTCTACCACACAAGAAATTTAGAGAAAAATATATTAACCTTCAAGTACTGCTGGATACATTGATTTGAAACTTAAGCTCAATTACTCTATCTAAGAAATAACCATATCTTAGGCATGTCTACTCAAACACATGTAGCCACTAAATAGAACATTTATAGTATTAAGCTCAAATACAAATTTAATATTTACTGACTACTACTTTATAGTACCAGGTGCTATAAGCTTGGATGTGCAGGTGATGTAATGGATGACAGCACTGAATTGGAAATTGGAGAGCCAAGTTCCAATTCCAGTTGAGGTTGCTATATTTACTTATGTGAAAATATACTTGGGAAAGGTATGAATATACCTTTTCTCCCCCATAGCTATGGATTAATTAGTAAAACTTGTATCAATAAAAATCACTATTATCATCAAAACACTTCTTACAATCTAAAAATATTTTGGGCCTTTAAAAACCAGCAAAAGGTTGATAAACCATAATAAAACAAATTACTCACTCACTACTTCATAGGTTATTTAGTATACTTAAAGTATTATAAAAGAATTATTATTTGATGCTTATTAAGCTTAGCTAAGTATGGCACAAATGAAAATGGAGGTGAGTAAATAAAGTATGTTATGCCCATCTTACATGTTGGGTGTAAACAGCTTTAAACTAGACTTGAACACTAACTTTTGTACCATTACAAGTTCAAAATGAGATTTTCCAAACTCAAAATGAGAAAATCCAAATTTAATACAAAAATAGTGTTTATTGATATAACCATATAAGTTTAATAACCGACATTGTTCAAATTTAAGACTGATGGAAGTATTCTTTGGATTTTTGCTATGACTTGAATGCATAGCATTGGCGTTATTCCCTTTAAGGAATCTTCAATGATGTTTTCCAATTTGTCCAATTGAAAATCCTTTTTTATTGTCCCTGATGGAATTTCTGCACTGAGAATCTCACCCATATTTGCAGCTAATTTTCTTTTGATCAATGCCTTTATAACTTACCAAATGTTTTCTATCAGATTAAGTATAGGGCTGTACTGTGCCGTTCAGAAAAAATCATTGTGCTCAAATTCTGGATCAAGTAAAACTCTCTCAATGTTGGAATGGCATGGAGCATTGTCAATGACAATAACTGTTGGTTTCTGATAGATTTTATAGGCCTTCTGCAAGCATTCCTTTATCCAATTTCCCGCCACTTTCTTATTGCAGGAACCTTGATGAATTTCATGATATATTAGCCCCTTTGTACCAATGCATCCAATTAGATGAATATTTGCACTCTTAGAAGCCACTGAAGATGTATGGCATCATCCTCCTCTCAATGATCAACCTCGAGTTCTCATAATATGCAGGTTGAAATTTGTTTCATCCATAAATAGGATGGGAGAAATGTCAGCTTGATAATCCAACAACCTTTCGGCAAATTCCTTTCTCTTTTCCTTTTTGTGCTACTATTCCCAGTTTCAGGCTCAAATCAATTGATACAGAATTATTGTACTTCTGAATTTCTTCTGCAAGCTGAGCACAAGTAATTCTTGGGTTCTACTCAATCTGGTCAACCAAAATTTGTCACTAGGTTTTGGAAATCTTTGAATGTCTATAGTCTCCTCTTGTATCTACTTTATATAACCTTCCTTTATTTATCTATATACAGTGGATGTTTTGATTCTCAAACATTTTGCTGCAGATTTCCAGACCCCATCATTTTCATAGACTGCCAAAAATTGCCTTTTCATGGGCTTCAGATTGTATATTTTTTTGGTCATGGTTATTAGGTGATTAATTGAATGAGTATAACTTTTTCAATTGGCAACATATTACTTGACTATATAGAGTAGTGTTCAACAACTTTGAAACAGCTTGATTAAAATTCAAACCTCCAAGTCTATATATATATATATATATATATATATATATATATATATATATATATATATATATATATATATATGACATTGTGAATATTATTCACTAAAAAAAAATAAATGTGCTAAGGAGGTGATTCAGACCCAATTTATTTAGAAGTTGCAAAATATCAATTGCTAGAACATACGGAAAAAAAAATGAATAGTGAATGCTTATTATTAGTGTATAGATGTGATTTGAATTTGCATCTTTGTTTTATCATGCTTACTTTGTGTTTTCTCATTTTGACTTTGGAAATTCTCATTTAGAACTTGTAATGATAATGTATTGGTAGGAAATGTGCAAGTGTTTCAGCTATAAGACAAACCAAAGAAAGAATTATTTACTTGATATTTACAGAGTAAAAAAAAAAAAACAAAAAAAAACACACAAAACAATTACAAACCTTCCCATTCTGATTTGATTTCAGGACGGACACTGAGATTTACTGTAATGTCTGCTCTCACTTGAGCTGGATGTGATTCACCAATTCTGGGTTTGGCTACCTGGAAAAATATTGATATTAAATTTTAAAAATATACATACAGATTATATAAAAGATCATATAATAAAACAATCATCTTGAAATTGCTGCCATAGTGACATACGATTGTCCCCTTAAAAATCAAATTGCCCCACGTTGAGAACCGTGGCAGTAGAGTTAAAAAGATAGACATACCCCACTTTGTACTAGAACCAAAATAATAGATGCAAACCTTCTTTGCACTAAAGCCAAAAAGGTAGACATATCTGATTTATAACCAGATCTGCAAGTTGTATTTTTTACTGTGGCAGGATTCATTTTAATTCAGTTTCCTCCTATCTTTTATATTTTTTTATGTTGAACATGTAACTGACAGATAAAGAATAGAGAAAGTTTGGATATTTATACAGACACATACAACATTTTAAATTTAAAACAGATATTTTCCTTTCTAATATACAATATATAGATTTCCTATTAACTTAAAGACATTGCAATGTAATTAAAATTGTTCTTTATTACACACCTGGCAGAAAAAAAAACAAAGATAAACTTACTTCAACAACACTGAAAGCAACAATGGGTTGTGCCATTCGAGCCCAGCCACCAAATATTATGCTGCCATCTTCAGCAATCCTGAAAATCAAATGTAAAAAAACATCATGGTTAAAACTGAAAGTAAACCAAAATTTTGCTGAATTATCAAAAACAAACACACTAAATTCTCTTTACTTATTACAATAATAATTGAAATGTATATTAATAACATATATGAAATATATAAATTATGAATAATGTCTATTTTTACATAATCTACAATAGATACTGAAAGGACAATAATATTATTGGAAAATACAATTTTTAGCTAAAAACTACAATTCTTCCATAAAGCTACTACTATTGGCAATGAAATGGTGTATTCAATGTCAATCGGCCATGATTCTTCACTCACCAGTTATGGGTGAAATAGCAGGATAGACTGGGATATCCAGCCTTGGTTAGAAACTAAAGATGGTAAAATACCCCCCAACCAGCAGCCTGGGCCACTCGTGGGGATGTTGTAACATTATACGCATAAAGCAAAGTTTGTTTAAGGATTATGGTTAGAAATAGGGGTAAAAAGGATTTATAGAAGGATGCTGAGAATACCAAAGACTGAACATGTGATCAATGATGAAGTTTTAGAGAAAATCAAAACAAAAAGGACACATACACTTAGAATCAAAAAGAGACAATTGAAATTTATAGGCTACATAATGAGAAAAGAGTGCTTGGAAAATTTTACACTCACAGGATATACTTAGGGACAGAGGAAAGCAGTAAATAAACTACCTAAAAAGCTTGTGTAAATGGTTGGCAGAACAAGGCTTAGGAGAGATAGCAAAAGGACAAACATTGTTAAGGGATACAAAGGACAGGAAGTTGTGGAGAACCATGTCCTGAAGGGATATAGCAGATAAAAATTGGAAAGAGGAAAAAAAAATCCTAACAGTGGTGGTAAAACTCTGGTAGCAGAAAGGTTGGTTTTCCTGTAATATATATACTAGCTTAAAAGCCACCCTATTGGACGGCATTCAAACTAGCTCCTGTGGATGGCTCTTGATTAGGCCTTTGGTTTGTTCAGGAGTTTGAGAGTCCCTAAGTCTTTGCATATTCTTAGCACTAGAAGCTCTACAGGCTGCCGTTTGATCTTGATTTTCATTTGCACGGGATTTTCTTTTCCTTACTGCAGACTTGATTGCAATCTGGTCCTCTGTTGGCAAAGATTTCTTTCTGCAAGGCATACTGCTGCCATATGCGATAGGCAACAATAAACTACAGAAGAACTCAAAATTAATCGCTGCATTTATGTATTGCATTAATATTTAAGCTTAACTTTTAAAAGTTCAACAATAATTCTTCTGCCGCCACTTAACTTAAAAACAATTTGGTGTACATAGGTCCTTACTTTCCATACAAACAATTATTTCTATTTCATGGGTGACTTTTGCTGGATTTCCCAATTAATTTCAGTTATTCCCAAATTTATTTCCAAGTTATAAAAATTGTTATTGTACAAAAAAATTTGTCGCTAAAAATCACTGAAAATAATCATAGTAATGAAAACTTGGGAATCTAAAACTTCAGGATTGCGTGTCTGGATCCAGCCCAGAATGTTTTTTTTAGTTTGCTCACAGAGTCTGCCTGATTCCAAAATGGTATGATATGTAGGGTTACAGCCTCTAGGAGTAAAGTTGAAAAGGTGTGACACATGCATTTCTGGACTAAGTCACTAAACATGATGCTATGTACTTCAATGTTGCATCTGTAATAAAGCCAAAACCTCAATATTTTGAAGATTCTACCAAATCCACTTATTATTACTATTTTATTAAAACTGCAAAAGAAATAATGCAAAGAAATGTCATTTTTTGCCTATTGACGCTTGTGTATTGACGGAACTGTTAAGAGCAGAAACACTTACCAAGGTTTCATGTGTGTGATAGCATCCTCAATATCTTGTCTAATTTCATCTGTAAATAGAAATCAAAATTGAAGAGAGCTATCAACAGAACAGCCACTAAAAATAGACTAAAAATATTCAAAGAATTTGCTGCTGCTGCATATAGAGATCAAAGCTGTGGACAAACTTTCCAAAGTTCTGGTTTTGGTTCAAGTACTTTTAACCGTCTTGGTCATTATCAAGAACTAAATATTGTCCATATCGGAGACAAAAGTTTTGTTAGTTACATCATTTCCTTTTTGGAATGTTAAAATTACATATACATGCAGCATATACATCTTGGAAAACAGTTTCGCAAAGTTTGATAGCACCAGATAATTAACGTACATTTTACATGCATTATAGTATCACTTCTCTTCCCTCAGTAATTCTTGTATTAATTTTTCACCACTATCAATTCTTTTTACCTGATTTACATTTCTTTTCTCTAGTAAAAATGTTTATGATGCATTTATATATAAAATATTTATCTCTTATTCATATAATAACCCGTTTCTTCCTAAAGCCCTTAAATAAATTCTTAATCGCTGATAATCCTTTCCTTCTTGATTTTTCAATACTTTTCTATAGTAAAATAATAATTTATATTGCATTTCTACAGTGAAAAAATAATAATAGGAGTCATTATGTTAATGTTAACTGTAAACTGGTGAGGTTAAATAAATCCTGTAATCACATATTTATAGGAACAGTTGAGATGTAAGAAAATGTTTGTCAACACTTGTCACTAAGTGGTAATCATCATAACAGGTTCTTCACTGTAGGGCAAACATTCATACACACTGACCCTTATGCGCCATTCATACACACTAGACCTTATCTAAAAAATGTGGTAGGAGGCTGACATCAAAGAAACAGTGAGAGTAGTCTTCATCCAATTATCCAACAGATGTTGACTAATATGTTGCCAAAAACTGTGTGAAAATTTTGTCGCCAGAAAAAAGTAAAACACTTCATCAAAAAGACGGTTATTTTCTTGACACCGCCATTACTGTACACACTTTTGATTCCCTCAGCCATGTTTATTGTGTTGAAAAGTAATGAGTAAAATTTTATTATTAAAGCTGTGATGTCTGATATGCCAAAGAAAACTAAAAAGAGTTGAAGAAGGAGTGGATGCAAGATTTCATATACCTATGCACCCACTGAAGGGTACAAGTGTTGGTAACAGATGAAATTTGGAAATTATACTTACAAGTAGATTCCAAACGAAACAAGTTGAAATTTTTCAGAAGGTAATCATGGAGAGTTAGAAACTGAAGATTCATTTTTGGCAATGCAAGGCAACCTGAAAAGTGAAAAAAAAAAAAAGGCAAGTTTAATCTTCAAGAAAATGAATTAACTAAAGTTTAAGACAAAACTCATAATGAATACAAAATCCACCTAAAGAAACTTGGTTATTTAATGCTGACAAGATTTTTATTTCTGGTAATATTTTCTTTTTTCAAATATTTATTGCTGATATTAATTTTTTTAAAAGTATTTCTGGTATTAAAATCTATTTTTACACTTTCATAGTGTTTTGTGTCAGGTTGTGGGGTCAACTATTTGCCCATATCTGGGATTCTAACATGTGCTACCACCCCTGGGAAAACCAGCAATTAAGAGGTGGTTCCATGCTCCTCAAAGCCTCCTGATCAGAGGCCTTGCTGTTGGACATAGTTTATCGTCTTACCCAGGACGCAGATGCAGTTTATCATCATAGCCAGGACAGCTAAAGAAACTTGGAGAAATTTAGGTGTTAGGGGAAATATCAAAGGGGAATGCAGGTTCGAATCCTGCTGGAGGGGGACACATTTTCTTTATCGTGTTTTCTCAAATGCACAGGCCAGTAGATGAAATAAATCCTGTTTAAAATATGAGACATTCTACTCCACTAAGAGCATCCACTAAAAATAATACTTAAAGTAATAAAATATAAAAGATTAAAAATAAAAATCTATTAATTCTTTAAACATTAGTAATATCATTTTGAAATTTTCCCTGATCATTTATTCTTTATTTCTGGTTCAAGTGGCTGAAGACAAACAGAGTATTTGGTTTGATAAGCAAGTGGAAGTAAAAAGAAATACTAGTCAAAAATGAATAATTAATAATAGCTGACAATGCTTTAATAATAATAATTTAATATTACTAAGACTACTAATGGAAGGAAAGTGAAATTACGAGGAAAGAAATATTAGAAAGATATTAATAATGGCTGACAATACTTTATCTAATAATAATAATTTAAGATAATATTACTAAGGGACTTTTTTTTAAAGCCATGTCCTTTCAGGACATGGGAAATCATGACTCTGAAGTGCCAAGAATATTTGAGAAAAATAGTAGAATAGTTTCCCATTGCCTTCTCCAGTTTGTAATTCAGATTTTCCTTTTATAAACTTGTTATCACCCAAGGCTAGAGAACCCAGTCTACTCTGCTATTGAATCCATAGCTTGAGGTGATGGACTAATGCCGTTCTCAAAAGTGCAAAAGTGAATGCAACTGGGCAGGCTGAAATTTGAACTTGGTTCAACAATTCCTTTCCCATCAATATGTTACTCTAGTCGGATGGGTATGTTAGCCTAGTTGGATGGGTATGCTATACTAGTCAGATGAGTAGGTATTGTATATAAATATCAAATATGATATTGCCAAGAAGAATTAAGTCTCTATGGTTCAATTTGATCTTTTGTAACACAGGTTACTGCTGCACATAAAGAGGGTCTTTCTTAGGTTAATTGAGTTATAAGCTTCAGTTTTGCCCACAGTTTATGGCTAATGTAATGGCTGATAATGCTGTCACAATGTGATGGAATTCCCAAAGAAAAAGATAAACAGGTGTTATTCTTGATTTCCAATTCAGATTCAGTGATATTTTTTGTTCATACTATCAGAATATGTAGAATAGTTAAACAACTGACCCTAGACTAGAAGAGGTTAAGATCATAGTGATTGAGGAAGCATCTTCACAGAAGTTTTTCCCATATAGCTTCTCCCCCAGAATTGTTACTCTCTGAATGGAACTTCTTCCTTACCAATGGAATACGAAGGGAATGAGTGTAAGTTGACCATGTGTATGTGGCATGGCATTTCCTATCTGTGAATGTCTGAAGTGGTGGAACTAAAGAATATAGTTCATCTGAACATTTGCTATGCAGATAACAATAAAGTAGCAATCAACTAGCAATGTTTCAACTGTGGGAGAGGGGTTGTAGGGTGGAAAATTCACCACCCACAAGGCTGTGTAAACACTTTTGAACTCTGCCAAGGCAGGAAAATGAGAATTGGGTTGCTCCTACCCAAACATAACAGAAATACTCAAGTTATAATATAAGTCATTAAAATATAAAATAAGTGAAAATGAAGAAGGTACTAATAAAAAATTAATTTACCTTCACCAGAAAAGTATTCAGTTGGTACAATGTTTTCATCCCAAATTATATTTTCTGTTGGATAAAGGGGCATTTCATTAACAGTCTCCAATTGTGAGGGACGTCTTTCATGTTTGGTAATCTAGAAAATATAACAAAAAAGTTAGTTTCTGAATGAATTTCCTTGATAAGGTATTCTTAATATTCAATGTCTAATATCCAAATCATTATTATTTTTATTATAGTTCAGGCAGTTAATAGAAATCAACACCATATGGAAACCACTCCTCAAAAAAATAAAAAAAAATAATCTCAGAATCAACTTAGGAGATAATAATCTGGTGGATAAAGATGATAATACCTGCTTCTGGGCAAGTTCAATTCCTTGGATAGCTAGTGCAAGAGTACACATTGGAAGATAAGAAAATGTTAGACTTTACGTTTCTTAGGAAGGATAGCAGATATAACAAGAAACAGTAATGAATGAGAACTATTCACTGAGAACACAAAAAAAATTAAGGGTTCTGTTGAAAGTTCCTTGATGTTTGATTGCAAGTTATTGATTTTGAGATAAAAGTCTAATTAGATATTGAAGAGAAAATTTATAATACCAGGTCCCATAAGGATGTAAGAAATTACGTCTCTCCACAAATTCCTTTTCTTCATTATCTGTAAATTGCCATGACTTCTTGGGAAATATATTTGAGTGGTTTCCTGTTGCCTTCTCCAGATTGCCATGTGAGATTGGTGAGTCTATTTTAGTTGAAGGTTTTGAATTTAAAGTTGTTGTTCTCCTAGACCTGTTGCCAGCCAAGGAACTAATCTGTCCTGCTATTTATCCATAGCTGGAGGGAAAAAGTATCGATTCATACCTTTCCCAAGGGCATTTGTATATGAGTGAATGTAATGAACTTGGCTGGATTTTGAACTTGGCACTTCGATTCCTCAATGTGAGCGGCTACTCATTACTCCACCATGCCTCCTTTACTTAAGTAATTACAGAATCTAAAATATGTGGTATTAATGCCTGACCATTTTAATCTGATAAACATTTGGTTAAAATATTTTATCCATATTTATGATTTGTATTTCTATCAATATCTTTGTGGGATACAAATACAAATACTGTAGTCCCACTTTCTTTAACTTGACCATTTCATCAGAATGTTTTGCCCCCATTTAGTAGTACTTGTGGTTCTCTAAAACTAATTCTACAGGTTGAAGTACTGTAATCCAATTTACTTTGAATTTAATTGAAATATTTTATTCACATTTATTGTAGTGAGTCAGTAATGCATTCTTCAGTTGCTACAAAGTAATCTACCCTTATGACCAAATTGTCTGGTTAGATGACTCATTTGGCCTGATTCTGGAATCATAGAGATTAGATTATAAAACTCTGTCTTGTATTACAAAAGGTAAACACCATTACTCACTAAAAGTTCCAGGAAGAAATCTGTCTTGTATGTTGTCTCCTCATTTTCAGGAAACGGTAATAAATTCAAGTGGGCACAAATTTTGTGCAAAGACAGATCACTGAAAATAGAAAAATTGAAGTGTTTAAATTATAATGTACAACTGTAAAGATAGAGTCTAAAGGCAAAAAAATGATAAATAATAATTTACAATCTTCTAGACAGTTTTGTTTTAGAAGAAAATATTCTCAGGACGGGCTATTGGAACATTCCTAGCTAAAAACAAAAATTTCTTTCTTAGATGAAATGAAAAAAATTTTTTTTTAAATCTATTACAGTTAGATAACCAATTTTTTGGCAACTGATGACTTGGCACCTCTTTTAATCCAGACAAAATTAAAATTGTACTGCCCATCTGTAGGTCTAACAGAAGACTGCAAAATTCTTCTAATTTTAAACAACTGTTCAATTTATACAAAAGCTGAACTGCTATGAAAGAATAATGTCTACACAGTATACATGCCACCAAACTGTAGAATCTTTATCCAACATAAAGAGAAATTGAATTCTGTAAAAGTATTCCTTACATTTCATTAAGTATATGTTACAAGTGTTAAATTTATGAAAGAATTTCATAGAAGAAATATTTGTTTAATTTTAGTTTCTAACACTTTTAATACTTTAAAAATATGAGATGTGCATAATCAGTGGTTCAGACATGGATTATTCAATTAACATGTGACTTTTGTTGAACAAAAACATGAAATTTAGAGAGTTAATCCACAATTCTGATCCAGATGTGCAACAATTTATTACTGAAATAATAAAAAATTAAGCAGGCAGACCCTGCTGATTGAATTTTAACTTTATTTATATATAATTCTAGGAAAATGCAGACACATTAATAAATAGCTACTTTGTTATATAAAACCAGATTCAAAATTTATTATATAAAAAAATTAATAATTTAACCAATTTTATAAATTTTGAGAGGTCCTGTATATCTAATACATATAAAATTTTTAAATAGATGGTAAATTTTATCATTTACAATTTCAACATAATATTAAATAATCAATAATTATTATTTTTAATTAATGAAACTATATATAGGAAAAGATAGGTGAAAATAAATAAATAAAAGAAAAATTTTATAATCTATATATTAATAGACTTGTCACATTGCTTGAAATGCAAAGAGAAAAAAGTGGGACGGAGTGTAAGAGAGAAAAAGTGGGACGGAGTGTAAGAGAGAAAAAGTGGGACAGAGTGTAAGAGAGAAAAAGTGGGACAGAGTGTAAGAGAGAAAAAGTGGGACGGAGTGTAAGAGAGAAAAAGTGGGACGGAGTGTAAGAGAGAAAAAGTGGGACGGAGTGTAAGAGAGAAAAAGTGGGACATAGTATAAGAGAGAAAAAGTGGGACAGAGTGTAAGAGAGAAAAAGTGGGACATAGTATAAGAGAGAAAAAGTGGGACAGAGTGTAAAAGAGAGAAAAAGAGAGATTGGAGATGGAAGTCACCTTAGATAAAGGCAGCTGTTTGTAGGGAGGGGTTAAATCATGTTTTGTGACCAATGTTGAGAACATTTCAGTATTTTTAAGAGAGGCTATATGACTTTTTTTATAACTATCTGGGAATGGTCAAGGGTTGAAAAATACAGAGTGCAGCATTAAAAGATTTATTAGTAAATCACTGTAATTTACAGGGGTCGTATTAGTATAAATAATAATAAAAACGTATACATGTGTGTGTGTGTGTGTGTGTGTGTAAAATGTATAATAGTATCAGAAATGAAAGTGAAGATAATAAGTCAAAGTGGAAAAGCTATAAAGGACATATTCCACCAATTGCAGGTCTGTTTCCTTTGGCTTCCTCAATTTAGAATGAAAGACAAAATTGCATGTAAGGAAAATGCATTGGGATCTCTGAAGATAAGATAGGTGGGGGGGAGGATTATAAATCAAATTACCTTATCACATCTGATGACCTGAAAGTGTTTTTCTGCCTGTTTGTTTCATATTTGATAATGCATTTCGCCATTTAAGGCTTCCTCAGATCCAAAAATGAAATGTGTATTTGTGTGTATGCATAAAATAATGAATCTTAGTACTTTTTACCTAAGCTGGATTTGCCTTTAATTTCAGATCTGAGGAAGCCTTAAAGGGTGAAATGTATTATCGAATATATTCCTAAACAAATCTATTCTCATGAATATTTCCAACCAACTATCAAAACTTAAAAACTTTGTTGAGATTATATATGATAAAATATAGTTTTATGGTATGCTATATTTATGGGTTAAAGTGCTCAATATCAAGGATAGAGCATATGTAGATATAAAAGTAGACACTGGTCAACACCCAGAGGTAACAGTCTGTTTCGTGCTAAACACAATCATCAGGCCATTGATTGCGATTAGCACGAAATGGACTGTTACCTCTGGGTGTTGACTTCAATGTCCGTGTGTGTGTGTGTGTGTGTGTGTGTGTGTGTGTGTTAGAACCATTGGTGCTTGTTGTATTTTAAATCAGCCTACTGACACCAGAGTAAAACAAACAAGCAAACAGGCAGGCAGACAATTTCTGGTCATAGAAAATAATTAAAAAAATAAATAAAAATATCAAAATTTTAAAAACTTACAAAATATAAAAATAAATTCATGCATAAATAAAAAAGGTAAATGAATAAACATATTTGCCAAAGAAAATGACCAGTAGTTTGGAATATTACATTAATTCAAACGTGTCCATTATTTTGAAATATGATTATTGGCAACATTTTTGGTGTTTATTCCTCCCACCCACCTCTGAGATAGTTTACACAAAAGCCTTTTATGATGGTGAAAATATAAAAATATAATAATTGAACAATTTAAGTTTAAATATTGTCACATTATGCTTTTAGCATAGGACATGTTAAAAATTTGCTTGACATCAATAATTAGTGTTTTATGAAGTGTATGTAAACATATCTGCTAAAGAATTCAAATTTATCAGACTCTAATGTGTGATGTATCTAAATAACTTGAAGTTGGAAGATAAGACTACTGAACTTCTCTTTATCTACACACACACACACACTCTTTATATAATATATATATATATATATATATATATATATGTTTGTGTGTGTGTGGATGTGTATAAATTTCAAAGGGTATCTTCATGAATCACATAAGTCAATGTAATGACAACACAGTCTATCAATAAGACATTCAGCCTGATTTCACTTGCAATCTATGCAACAAATTGTGCAGGTCAGAAAGCAGACTAACCCAACATCACAAGTCACGGCACCATTATACTAATACAAATAAAACAAATGTGTATTTTATAAAATAAAATGAAGACAATCATCATCATATAATTCACTCACACATGACACAGACATATGCATATACATTATATACACACATGCAAAGCCACACAGAGCTCTTTTTTTATAATATAGATTCAAACATTTGCTGCATACACTCTTTAGGAAATCAGTGAAATGGAAAAACTTGTCAATTTCAAATCTTTTCTTTTGTACCCCCTTATTTCTTGAGATAATGATATCCATTCATACCCATCATTTTGTTAAAGTTCTTAAGCACAAATATTAAATGATGCAAAAGGGAAATTTTCACCAGTATTTCATGGTCATAGAATTCGCAAGGAGCTTATTCAATCCATAACTTGAAAATTGAGATTCATTAGAAAATTAAAATTGGAAAAAAATAAAATTTTCACCAGTATTTCTACTTAGAATAAATATATTATGAAATCAGCTTCAATGCTGAGGAATTCTGCTTACTCCAGAAGTGAAAAGTGTTTCTTGAGAGCAGCACGGGTGTCGATACTAGCAACATTAGCAATGGAAAAATCTTGCAAGTCTGAGAATTGCTGGAAAATGACTTTCTGGAAAAAAGAAAAAAAAAAGCATGAATATAGTAAAATCTAGTAAAAATAGTACAGAAAGAAAGATTGAAAAAGAAAGAAAAAAAGCAAGAAAGCGTGAAAAAGAATGAAAAAGAAAGAAAGAGAGAGAGAAAGAAAGAAAGAAAGAAATAGTGAAAAAGAGAGAAAGAAAGAAATAGTGAAAAAGAGAGAAAGAAAGAAATAGTGAAAAAGAGAGAAAGAAAGAAATAGTGAAAAAGAGAGAAAGAAAGAAATAGTGAAAAAGAGAGAAAGAAAGAAATAGTGAAAAAGAAAGAAAGAAATAGGGAAAAGAAAGAAAGAAATAGTGAAAAAGAAACAAAAGGATAAAGAAAGAAACAAAAAGGAAAAAAGGAAAAGAAAAAAAAAAATGCTCCTCTATTTCCCAAGTTGTTAGATTTGTTGAGTACTCTGCTTGCTTTCTCTGCCAAATTAATAAGACTTATGTATGAAATATAAAAATGATTAAAGCAAAAAAGAAATGCATTATTTTTCAATATGAGCATAAATCTATATGAACAATTTCACTTATGGTTGAGCAATTTAAAGGTTATAGGTAAAGAGAAATAAGAGAGAAATTGGGTCTGAGTGATTTGTTTTTATGGCTTATCAACCTTATGCAGGTTATGTAAAACCAGAAAAATTTTTTAGATTGTAAAAGTATTTTTTTAGATATAATAATGATTTATTAATACAAGTTCTACTAATTAACCCATAGCTTGGGGGAGATGAGATAGTCATACCTTTCCTAAAAGTGAATAAGTGAATATGAATTTAGCTCTCCAATTTCCAATCCTAAGCCATCATCCATTACACCACCTGAACATCCAACCTTACATCACCTGATATTGCCAAGCAGTCACCAGGCTTGACATCACTTAACTTTAGTGATTGAACAAGAACCAGTATTTCAATGTGATATGGCTGTAAATCCAAGAGAACTTAGGAGTTGGAAATAGTAATGAATAATCAATCATTAAAATCTTACCTGTAATGCTGCTATCTTGTTATAATGGAGATCAATTCGATCATGCAAGGTCAGAGCCTCCCCAGTTTGGTCATTAATTTCAAATTCAATATACATTTCTAACATATCCATTAGCTGAAATATGAGAAAGTAACAAGAGGATTCATAATATTAGAATATAAATATTTCATATATTGATAAAAACAAATATTTTATATACAAATTGATATATATCTCCATGTCAAATGAAAATGAATAAAATCCAATTCTGATGCTTGTAACATTCAACTATCAGATCAGATGTGTTAATACACACTGAAACATGATTTCATTTGTGTAGTGTTTTTACATGTTTTTGATGTAATATCCTAAAATAAAGGACATATCTATATTAGTGGTTTATATATATATATATATATATATATATATATATATATACACAGTGGATAGCAAAAGTATTTAACACATTGGTTTTTCTTACATATCTCAAAAAATAACAGATCAATTTCAACGAAACTTATAGGAAATATTTAAACGAACATTGTCAATCAAAACATAGAAGGAAAATTTAAATTCACTGTTTGATCACAGATTTGGTTGGTTCATTTTGTTTAACGATATATCAACTTCTACAGGTTATTTAGTACTAAAATCTAAATATTTTGTATGTAATGTTATGCTTTCAACTACAGATATTTTTTAAATAATTTTATACTTTCAAAGTAAAAGATATATTTTTTAGGTATATATTTTGTAAATCGTAAAATTTATTGTTGATAATTTTAATATAAAAAGGCATTTATATAAAATTTTTTAATGTTGCATTGATTGTCATTTTGCTATAAAAATGTATTGTTGATCATCTTATTATAAAAAATACAGTTGATTTTTGTTTGAGGGTGTTCACTATTTGTCCATAGCTGGGACCCTAACAAGTGCTGCCTCTCTGGGTCAGCAGTTGAGAGGTGGTTCCACACTCCTCAAAACCTCCAATCTCCCAATCAGAGACCTTGCTGCCAGATGTAGTTTATTGTCATAGCTAGGACGACTGATCACAGACTGATGGCCAGGAAGTGATGGAAAGTGTAAATCGAGTAGCTCTGGCTGCTCATCAATGAATACCAAATGTTTCCTTATAAGGAAATAACTAATATTACCATTACCATAAAGGAATGACTAATTTACCTATTACTATTACCATGCAGTTTATCCAAAAAGGTTACACTAGTAACACATTATTAGGTTTGATTGCAAACCTGTTTGGTTGACACATCCAGAAAGGTTTAAACATTTGCAAAGGTTCAAGAAAGACAAAAAGATAGTTTTACAGCCACAAGTTCAAATGTTTATGGGGAAATGCAACTGATATTAAAATAGAACAAATGTTGTTTGACCCCTTACCTGTCCAAACAATTTCCCCTCTGGCCTTTTGATCAGGTTTGACAACTTGCTGACCACAAGAAAATGGGTGTTATCAATGACAGCATTGAAGAAGCGCCTTGTTGGTAACTGCGCTTCCAAATCTATCATCAGTTCAAGAAAACGTTCACAGTAATGAACAGACTCCATTGGAACAGGATCTGCAAAAGTCAAACACAAAAAGAAATACACTAGCTTCTGTTGGAATTCTTGATAGCATTTAAAAGGTTATGTAAGTTCACAATATATTTATTTTGAAAACAAAACTGTCATTGCTCACATGTTCAATCCATGTTTTCTTAGCATCCTTCTGTAGAACTACATTTCTGTTGTTTCAAGTCTCTTCTTAATCAGTGAGGAGATTCTTTAGCATTCACTACCATATAAGGGAACTGATATTATGTAACAGTTCAGTACTCACTTCTTTGTTTCTAATGAAATTTTTCTGATTCTTAATACTTTGGTTAGCTTTTGGAAGGCCTTTTTCACTATCCCAATGCACCTTTTCCATCCTCCATAAAAACACTTCCTAGATTTTGAGCAAGAGCTTAACAAAACTCCTTGTAACACCAAAGATGAACTGAAGGCAAGGATTATGGCAGCATTCACCAACTTAAAGAAGGAAACTGTCCAGAAGAGTTGCAGGCGATTCTGAAGTCATCTGGAGGCCGTGATTGGAGCCAATGGCAATTTTTATTGAATAAATTTACTCTTTAATATTTCAAGATATTTTCTGTGTAATTTTGGTAAATATATCTGTTAAAATGAGATGTCCGTGTTATTTTCATTTTTGCATTTAGACGACAATTTATCCATCGCAACCCCCAATGTGTGTGTGTGTGTGAATATTCACAGATAGAGTGTATCTGTAGAGGAAAAAAAAAAGAGACAAGAGAAAAAACTATTCTTAGCCAATGCCTTTCATCCTCTGAGGGACTTTATCAAAGGAATGTAGGATTTATTTGCACATGTTTATATACAAAACTATGACATTTGTGTCCTCCACATTTTGACTGACCTTTCAACCACCTGATGAACATTCTCAATTTAAAAGCCTTGATAAACCAATGACATCCTCGCTTTTGTATATAGACAGAAGTGTTGAGCCATGCATTAATCCTGCCATTTTCAAAAAGTATTAGATTGATGTATGTTTCAGTTTATGTTCGCTGATGCAGTAACAAGAAAGACTCACAGTACGTAATAAAAAGGTACTTACCTGTTTCGGGTATTTTTTCAAGAACAGTAAAATATTTCTTGATAAGTTGAGCTAAAAATGTGCTCTCAAATTCTGCCTTTTGCTTTTCCGGTTCTGTCAGCTTTGCATGGTTTTTTCGAAGTAGGTTGAAGAATTTCTTGTATTTTGGGTAAATTTGGAATAGTTCTTCTCGACGACCCTGAAGTAATAATACAAAACAAAGGTATAAGAGGAAAGAAAGTCAAGGGTTTCTGTCGATATTAGAATGTTTTACATTAAATTTAAAGGAAAGAGAAAAGATGTTAATGCTTCAGGTCTCCCATACATTCAATCTTGGGAAAGATGATTTTTTTTCAGTTCATCACAATAAATATATGCCTGGATTTCTAGGATGAGTTATTATTTACACTATTTAGATTCGAACTCAATGGTGCCTTAGCCTACTTTAGATACTCCCCTTCACATTAGGATTTCATATTCTAATCCCAATGTCCCTTACAATTTTAAAAACTGCAAAACCCACTTCTGAGAATGACCTCAGCTGCTTTTGGTTTGAGTTCTCCTTAATCTTGTCTATAGCATTTAAAGGATGATTCTTAGGTTTCGAAAAAGCCAGAAGTCACAATGAGATAAATTTGAACTCTAGTGATGAAAGGGTTTATTTTTTGGAAAAGAAAAAAAAAAACCTTGCACAATATGTGAAGTATCTAACTACTCTGTTATTGTGAATGGAATGTCCCACAAACTCACTCAATGGTGTCTACACTGCTGATGGAGTAGTCCTATGAGACAGTGTGCAGTAAGACACTACGCCAAGTAATATCAAGTCAATGCAACCAGTTCAAGATATTCAAAATGGCTGGATACATTCTGAACAGAAATTGTGTACTGAAAAGTTTTCAGCCTAACCCAAAAAGTATGAGAAAAAAAAAGTAATTTAAAAAAACAATAAAATATGATATTTGGTCATTTGTTGGTTGGTTATTTTTGTTTAGCATGGGTTATTTAATGTTGAAATCTAAATATTTTGTATGCAATTTTATTTTTTATTTATTTATTTTTTAACTAACTCATAGCTGGGGAAGAAGAGATGAATTGATACCTTTCCTGAGGGCATTGGCATGTAAAGAATTGGAACTCAGCTAACCTGTTATTAGCTACTTGGTCATTTGTGTGAAGTGGGTCAAGCTGAGAACTTTCAACACTCCTCATATATATTAAACACACAAAAAGCACATCTCTACAAATCACCATAAAAAAAAAAGATCATATACCAACTTACTGGTAGAATGTTTTTCCAGATGGAAAGGGAAACCAATTTCTGGACCTGTTCTCGGATCAAATCAACTTCCTAAGAAAAAAAAAAAGATAATTAAAAATCATGAAAATCTATTGAAATTCATAAAGTATTTTGGGTTTATATGCACATACATAGATAATCAAATGAGTCTCTAGCCTGATGGTAAAAAGCTATTATTATACACAACAAAAAATTTTCAACATAATATCCTCCACTGTCAATGCAGTTGATTCAGTAGTGAATATTAATTATATCCATTGAGCATTATTCAAATTCAGATCAAAATGCATCTAACAGACTGGATTTACTGATTTATCCATGAGAAGGGATTAAAAAAAACAAAAAACATTTAAATATCAGACATGAAAAAGACTTGTATCTATCTTTTTTTCTCACAGCTATAGGTTAAATAACAGGGTAGACTGAGTTCTCCAGCCTTAGTTGGCAACCAAAACAATTTCAAATTCAGAACCAGAGGATTGGGCATGGGTATACTAACTAAACCATATAAAAACCTGCTTACTACTGAAACTGCAGCAACATGGGTAACCACCCATGTTGCTGCAGTAGCCCTCCCCAAATTCCACAAGGAATCTAAAACAACTTTTTTTTTTCTTAAAATCATTTCACCCCAAGCAAGGTGATAATGCCACTGGGACATGGAGGTTTGGGGGGGGGTTACAGTGAGCGGAAGAAAATGAGAAGACTTAAGTGAGGAAAAGGACAATAAAGTAACAATGTTTGGGAAGACAGAAAATGGTGATTGATGTTTGTAAGTGACAGGGAAGCAAGAAATCAGAAAGATGAAAAGTGCAAGAAAAAAAAACCTGTTAGAATAGAACTTAGTGTTACAACTAGGTAGTTCAGGAGTAAAATGGTAAGACCTAGTTGCCAATCTAGTAGCATGCTTAAATTCATGTAGTAGCGGCACTAAGAAGAAAAGCTCATCAGAACAAGTGTCATAAAACAGTTGTAGAAAAAAAAGAGAGAAGCCATGTCAAGTTGGTGAGAAAGTGACTGAAGCTAAAATACCAGAACAGGATTGATTACATTATAGACGTTTCTTTGAATTTTGTCAAGAATCTCAAGATATACAGCAGGGGCACCAGACCAGAGATGGTGGTAGTATTCAATGCTTGAACAAATAGTAGATTCATAAATGTGCAAGATGGATTCTGACAAGAAAAATTCTAGCACAACACAATGAACCAACTCTCCTAACAAGAGACACAGTAATTGATTCAATATAATCATTCCATTTCAGTAATGTAAACATACAATGTGACCCTCACTCAAGTTTTTGACCAATTAGCCAATGATTACCTCATGTTGCATTTTGAATCTCAATCTCATTGGTGTGCACTGAAAGTTAGGAAAGGGCCCACTGCTTGCTCACAAGGTAACACAATGAAAGGCAAATGCCACATTGTGAAATAAGAATGTGAACACTGTTTCCCATATTACATATTTTATTCAGGGCTTCACCTGCTCATCTGGATGAGTAGGTAACAAATACTTAGGACAGCTTTGGCTATATCAGCTCTTCTCACCAACTCTTTGCTCATCGACACATGCCAACATGCAGTTGGCAATATGAATGGACAGCACTGGAACCACGCAATGGACAAGTACTTGACCATTCCCAAGGATGACTTAATATAGACCAGCACCCAGATAAGCTTTATTTCCAGTTTTGTTGTCACTTGATCTTCAAAAAAATCCCTCATCCACTTCTTTACTCTTCTGCTCTCCTTCAGTTATTGTGGATGCCACTGATAAAATTAGACTTCAAAAAGAACCACCTGCTGGTTCATTAAACAGAAACACTTGAGTTCAAGATAAAACCACATCTCTTTTTTCTATGTGGGTGTCCATAATATCAAAAACAATAAAGCAAAATATGGTAACCTTATTTGAAAGCTACAGTAGAAAATGTTCCAAAAATTTCAGAGAATTTGCAATAAATTTTAATGTATCAATTGCATCCATTTTAGATCATTTAAAAGTGCAAAAAGAAAAAAAAACAATTTGAATGAGAAATAAAAAAAATATATGGAGATTAACATTAACCATATTTAACAATACAAAACTCATCTAGCTTTACAGTTCTTATCATTTGTAAAAAATATATTTTACAGAATAACTTTGTATTATATATAAAGATCAGAGAAAATAAGTATGAAGTAGTAATGTCTTTTCTTTCTAGTGACATGACCCTTAATAGTAATATAGAAGAAATGCTATTTAATATTCATCCTTCTATATAGCAATGGATGCCAAACAATTTCTTTATAAATGATGAGGAGACAAGAGAGATGTGATTTTACTGAAGGATACTGAGAATATCATGGATGGAATATGTGAGCAATGAGTAAGTTTTAAAGGAAATAGGAACAAAAAGAACACATACATAATATCAGAAAGAGACAGCTGAAATAAATTTCTTGGACACAACAAAGAAAGAAGGTTAAGAGAATGTGATACTCATCAGATATATTGAAGGAAAGTGAAGCAGAAAGAAACATTGAGCTTGTGTAAACAAATGGCTGAAGGGGGACTAGGAGGGATACTAAAGAGACAAACTTTACTTAGAACTAAGAATAATAGAAAGTTGTGGAGAGTCATGATTGCTCACATACTGCATGAACAAGACACATAAATGAAAAAGATAGCTGGAGGAATGAAAAGTTAGGTTAAGTAGTTTTGCTGACTATATTATTGCAGAGTGTTTTGGGAAATGGTACTTACCAAACTATTGAAGCAATGGATGAGGAAAACTAAAAGCATTGCTTGTTCTTGTAAAGAAAAATCTCCTGTTTTGAGACTGGCTTTAAGAACTTCTTGGAAGAAGGCTGGAAAGTTTTCAGACTTTGATTGAAAAGCCTTTAAAAAAAAAAAAAAAAGAAAAAGAAAACCAATTATTACAACATAAAGTGGATAGTAACATTTAACTATGCTTTAAGATGTTTGTCTTTTTCATTCCAAACAAGAAAACTAATGAACAAAATTTAAATAGTGTATTTGCAAAAACACATACACCTATGACTCAAAGATCAATTGTGCTAGTCTTCAAATATTTGATGAAGTGGGATAGTTTTATTTTTAGCAAGATTAAACACCTCCCCACTTTGGATAGAGATTTTTAAAAACATTTTCAGTCAAATAGATTAGGCAAAGAGACAGAGTTGAATTTTTAATGTATTTCATACCAATAGATTTCTTCTTATGGAGAAAACTTAAAGACCAAATTTACACCACAAAAACTAATGAACTTGTATAATTACAGACTATAACTGAAGGTAACTGTTGTATAATTCCACGTTGATAATTGCAACTCAGTTTCTGTAGATTTGAATGGTATCTTGTGGTGGAAGGAAGACATTTTGAATATAAAGTGTCATTTAAACATAAACAATCAATACATTTCTTTCTAAAATATTTTATAATATTTATTCTTTATTATCAAAATGTTTTAGTTAATTAGGAAACTAAAGGGAGAGAAGGAACGGTAAAGGCTATGTAAGAATGCCAGAGAAAAGTGAAAAGAAAAGGAGAAAGACAGAAAGGCTTACTGTTGTAAGTTTTTTGCTCCTTTACCTTTTTTGATTTTTGAAAAGTGGGAGAAGCTTTAATAGTTATTTTATTTCAGGGTGAGGCCTGAGATTCACCCATTACATAGTTAAGTAGATGTTATGGCATTAACTTATAGACAAATACATTAAGAGAAAATAAATTCTAAAAATTTTACTATGGGAATTTAAATTTAAATTCTTGGAAGTTAACTGCATCACAGAAATAACAACCAAAATATTAAAAATCAACCATATTGTGAACCTGAAAAAAATTAAAAAAAAAAAAAAAACCTGAAGTCCAAGCAAAAATTGAAATAAAAATATAAAATACATTCTTACCTCCCAAGCAGGAACTCTTTCTCGGAATTTCTCATTAACCATAATCACAATTGACATCAAGTGACTCTTGGTGCTCTGAAAAAAATAAAAATAAAGAGTCTTTGAATTTCTTTGAGAAAACATTATCAGTAAGAGTCTAGAATTGGGCTCACAATTCACATGTGCAAAATGATGAGTTAAAATTTATATATTGTTTTTATATATTGTTTATAATATATTTTCAAATACATTTTTTTGATTTTTTTTTAAAGGTATATTCAGATATACAAGGTCTGTCTGAAAAGTAACAGGATTGATCACGTTCTTCAATGTGAGAGACATCATCCACTGTGAGTTCTTGCCACAGAGCCAAACGATCAATCAGCAAATCTACAAAAAGACCCTGTGGCATGTGCTTCACTCAGTGCACGAGAAGTGACAAGAATTGTGACAGGAGAAATCATAACTGCTTGACCACAACAATGCACCTGCTCACCACACCCTGAGCATCTGGCAGTTCCTGGCCAAAAACCACTGTACCGGAACAACCTCCCTCTTCACCTGATCTTGCTCCCTGTGACTTTTTTTTTCCTTTACCCAAGCTGAAGGGAATTATCAAAGGGACCCATTTTGAAGGCATGGCAGCCATCAAGAGGGCTATAATGAGAGAGCAGAGGGGCATCTAAGAAGAATCCTTTCAGCAGTGCATAGAAGGAAGAAAAAGTGCATTAGGCTCAAGGGAGATAAATTTGTAGGGGAAACCATGTAGTTTGTTGTTTGGAATTGAAATAAATTCCAATACTTTTCCAACTGAACTCGTATATTCCCATTCATGCAGATGCTTGCTGGTTCTTTTTTCTCAAAGAAAATGCTTTAGATGAAGCCAGCTATTCTCTCTTATTTGATAATGGACTGAAGATATTTTTTTTCCTACGGCCAGTTTTAGGACATCGCCAAATACATCAACCAGGACAACTTTTGGATACCAAGGTCATATTGCCACAACAATCTTCACAAGTTCTTTGCTCTGCAATTAACTTCTTTATTTTAAAACGTTAAAAAAATGTTCTTATTCTTCAAAAGTTCTAGCTAATTTTCAACTTTCATTTTTGTGCATGCAAATTATGGCCCCAATTTTAGACTTTTACCAGATTATCATTTATTAACTGGGTGCATGGAAATTCCAGAAAGACCAGAAAAATGGCTCAACTGTAATATTGTATTAACAAAGAATGAGCTCAGTAGTCTGGACAACAATTGGAATATATCCAACATTATTTGAACTTTCAACTCTTTTTTTTTGTTTTAACTGTTGTTGTCAATACAATATTTTGGAATATCCATTCTTCAAAACCTCATCAGGTGTAAACTGTGGGAAAAAAAAGGAAACTTTCTTTCTTCCACAAGAAACAACTATATAGGATGAAATGCTAACTCTACTCAAAATTATGGAATATAACTTTAAATTATTTTATAGTTTTAAATTATTGTTTGAATGTCCACTATTTACATTATTCGGACTATTGTTCTCATCTTTGTTGCCATGTTTATCACTACGTTTCAGCCGTTGTACGCTCCAGCCTTCTTCAGCTGGTTGGAATTTCATACTGAACCCTTTATTTCGCTCACTAGGGTAGACTGAGAACAATAGTCCGGATAATGTAAATAGTATACATAATACCTCATCTGAGAAATATAGACAGATACTGTTTGAATGTCATTATTTACATTTTGACTAGAATCCTTTGCCTTTTTTTTTATTATCATCACATTTCAGTTGCTATGCCTACCAGCTTTCTTCCAATGCTTGCTGATTATTGTAAACTTTAGGAAAATTTGAACTGAACCCATCATTTAATCTATGGAAGTAGATTATTCTCATTCCGCTGTCCATGTCTAGGAATATCTCGTCTTGTTTTTTTTTTAGTATTGTTTAATTACTGCTCCATGTTTCAAGTGAATCTGAGTTAGTATTAGCCAAATCATGTATTGAACTCACAATGATTATGTCACCAAATTCAAAAACCAATGCTTTAATCCATTAGAATATTCTTCTGTTTATTAGCTAAACTAAAGTTGTCAGTCATTTTGAAAGGATAATTACTATACAAAACATTTTTCCACTTATATTGCTTCCTTTTTCAATTTAATTGGAGGAAACTATGTACTAAGACTGATTGATTCCCTTTTTTTTAGAGCTTATCAACACTTTGCAGGTTATTTAAAGCCAGGAAATATATTAGATTGTAAAAGAATTGGTGGGGGGGGGAGATAATGATGCTTTAGTGGTACATGTTTTATTAATTAACCCCTAATTAATACCTTTCCCAAGGGCATTTACACATAAGTGAATATAACGAACCCAACTGGAATTGGAACTTGGCTCTCTGATTCACAAGTCTCGGTATAACTGTTATCTTTCCCACATATCCTCATAAACTACACCTCTCACATCTTATTTTTACTGCTCACACAACAAACTGTTTCAGTAACCCTCCACTTTAAGTGGCTCTTGTGATTAGTATAGTAAAAAACACAAAAAAACAAACTGAGAAAGTGAATAGATTTAGATAGTTTGAGGGGTGATTTGTTTTTTTGTTTTTAGCAGGTTATTTTAGTATTTGTGCATAAGTTAATATAAAGAACCAGACTGGTAATAGAACTTGCCTCTCCAATTTTCAATTATGTGCCATTATCATTATACCACCTGCACATCCAAGCTTGCTGCATCTGGTATTCTCAAGCAGTCATCCATATAGGTACTGACCAGTCTCGATATTGCTTAACTCTAGTGATTGTACGAGAACTAGTGTTTCAGCGTGATGTGGCCATAAGCCCATCTATTAAATTCTTGTATTAATGAATCTAAGATAAAAATGTAGCGTTCAGATTGAAAAAAAGTCAGATAAGCAAAAAGAAATAAGATTTTAAAAAGGCAAATTGGACTTACTTTCTCAGGATGGTAGTTGGGCCACAGATAACATTCAAGGTACTGACTGAAAATAAATAGAACAGATTATTTGCAAAACACTCTAAAAACAAGATGACTGCATTGTGAAAAAGGAAAAGGAATAGCATATCATGGAGAAAATAGAATCGGATCAGATTCCTCATTTCACTTGTTTTTTGGGGTTTTTTTTTTCAGGAAAACTGGAGAGTAATTTGCTATTGACAAAGTTTGTAATAAACAATAATGAGAGAAAAAAATGGTAAAAATAATATTAAGCAAGCAATCCATATATGCAAGGCAAAGGAACAGTAATAAGACAAAAAGTTCACAAACTAAAAATGATATTAACACAAATAAGGGAATACAAACAAGCAATCACAGCATTCTGGCTGCAAGAAAAAACAGATTTAAGTTTGATTAGACTGAGAAGTGAACTATCTCACTGACTAGGAAGAAATCTTAGCATGCATCTGTGTGGTTTGCCTATAAATTGGAAGAGGTGGGGAAGTATTTTGCATTCATTCTTTATTGGATTGGAATCAACAAAAATAATCAGGATTTAACACAGATCTCATACATAAAGTAATCTTATTTCAAGTATTCTGTGAAATTTAGAATAATGAAACAGGAACAAAAAATAACTATATATAATATAAATAGAAAGTGGTTTATGTGCTAATGTTTACCCAGATGTCATAGAATACCAATTGTATTTTTACAAGTCACTGTCACTAATGTCATAACCCGATATGTGAATACAACTAGAGTGTTGTGAGAAGGAATTCTGGCAGTGCCCATTCCTCTCCATGCATGACTATCTCTGAATTCTTCCCTCTCGGTAGCTTGCATTTCTCATGAACTGTTGTAGATAGTCTCTACCTCTTCTGCCCTAGCAGGTGTCCTCATCATGCAAGTCATATGTCCAGTGATGTCATGTTAATATTAGCATGTAACAGTTTGTAGTAATAACCCAGTACAATTTGCTGCATTGTAATGGATGCTGATGCTAATTTTTACTTGTATTTTTGTTTTAATTCTGTCTCTCAAAACCAAATTTAAGAATTAAATTTTTCTAAAATTTCCTTTATCAACTGAATGTCTTCTTTTTTTAATTCAGCATTTGTAGTGTTGAGACTGTAAAAAAACTGAAATTGATATGAAATTTAAAAAAAAAACTGAACTATTGTTTAGGATTG